>OX243816.1:46809199-47004199 GCA_945859605.1 Lumbricus rubellus
TATAGTCTATTATACTATAGGCGTATTATAAGACCTGCAGTGTGTTGAAAACGCTGAGCGACATTGCAGGCTATATATAGGAAACGTAGTAGGTGGTTTATAATGTAGACCCTAAGGAAAAATAGATGCGACAGGCCTATATCCTAAAGCCTGCGAATTGTATAGGGCCTACAAGGATGAACATTTTGGACAATGTGACAATAATAGGATATACAAGGAACATAAGGTAACTGGAAATGCGATGTTGACGCGTGGCAGAACAATATGATATACGAGTCACGTTAAATGCTAAAATATGTTGGGCCTATACAACAAAGCAGTGCAAAAAGGAATGAGAAACGTTCATAAATTAGGCCTACCTGGTATACTCTACTTATAGGGCTACAGTAACACAATAATAATTACTCACGGTTGGATTCGAAGGCAACAACTTCCTGTGGTTCCACTTTGACCATCGATGATGGAACTTCATCGATCGTCTGCTGATGATGCGGAACGATTTGACCGGCGGTAAGACCCGGATGATGATGATGATGATGATGGTCAACTGGAACGAGGAACCTTCTCCTACTCTGCAGACCTGCATGGTTCTCTGGCTCGATTCCACCATCGTATACTCTTCTCTGCATTTGACGATGCACTGAGGTGGACGGTGAATGAAAGAATGCATGGTGCATGCGAGTGGATGTTGATGAATTGATGGAATCGAGCGTTCGAAAGTCCTTGTAGGATTCGGACGTTGTTTGACCAGCTGCAGTGAGTGAAGTCGGTCTTGGTGAGAACCTGAATGCACAATCAATGCAGGAATGCAAGAGTCGATTTGTTATAAAGTTAATTGGTTTATTTAGACACCTTTAAAACGTTGATGAGCGATGCTTCAAATATATGCGAAGAAAGAACGGTTAGTAATGGAAAACAATCAGAGGCTTCTTGGAGCAACGGATCAAAGTAGCCCAAGAGGTTTAGAAGGTGTCATTTAAGGTGCCTGAGACAATAGATTATAGGTAGGCCTATACAGATTTAGGCCACGCATTAGGAAAATAACTCAAGGCAACTTATGGGTCTAAGCATGACGTCACTCGTAGGCTATACATGATCGCTAACTATCAGTGTCTATATGTCTATATATACCTGTAAGCTGATATAATATAGAGTGAGGCCTATAGCGGTCAGTCGAGTGTTTGTAAAACTAGCGGCGATGGGCCAGACAGCAGCTGCGTTTTTGGCGCGCGTTTCCAGACGCCTTGTCTAGACACGGCCAATCGAGGGTTGCGTGTACGAAAGAGAGATGGAGAGAAGGAAGGTGTGTGAGAAGGAAGAGTGGCGATATAGACGGTGATAAGTGCAGTAGCAGTAGTAGTAGGAGTTGACTAGAGTTGCTGAGAAGAGTTGTGGTTGCTGTGATAATGCAAGGATAGACATTATCGTGTTGTTGCTGCTGTTTCATTTACGTTGGATTTGATTATAATATACTATTAACCTGTCGTCGTTGTCGTTGAAGTAAAACAGTGAAAGACTGCAGAATAGAAACTTTAACTAGACAGTAGATTGAAGTCAGTTAAGTCAGTGGGGATAGGCTTAGGCTACTGATGAACAATATTGAAAAGCTACAGAGGAGACTGGAGGTCAACTAGAGAGTAGAAGGGGTTGACATTATTTGGTGGCAGCGGTGGGATTCGAATCTGTGAACGGTTGGATTTGTATTTACGAACGGTGTGATATTTCTCTACGGATGTTTGGATATTTCTCTACGGATGTTTGGATATTTCTGCGGACGCTGATATTCTCATCTATTCGGACGCTGTGTTTTTCTTATCTACACACGCTGGTATTCTCATCTGAGATACGGAAGGAACGATATCTGGGACTTTATCGAAGGAACGGATGCTAATTTCTTATCGCAACGACGGATGCTCCCGTGCGCTCGAGAGAAGCAACCTGATCAACAATTCATCGATTATCTATACGACGTTTCTCACCGTCGTATGAGAAGCGACAACTCAACGACTGAAAGGTAGGAGAACTTGCTTGTCTGATAAAGGAGCAGTGATCTTTGAAGTAAAGAAGTAAGAAACAACAAATAAATTAAGATGGAGAAACTCACGGAGCAAAAGCAGGCAGCCATTAAAAAGATGTCGTCTGAAAGATTAATAAAGTTATTAATCGAAGCAGGCCTTGATGCAGAAGAAGTCGAACAGATGTCGAGGGAACATTTAATGAGATCTTTAGCCGAGGTTTGGGCGGAGAAAGAAGCTGAAGAAGAAGGTGCTATTGGAGGCGCTGAAGGAAAGCCAATTGAGAAACCACCGGCACCGATATCTATAGAGGCGTTGCTACAATTCATGATGATGTGTAGACAAGAAGAAAAGGAAAGAGAAGAGCAACGCAGACAAGAGGAGAGAGAACGAGCAGAAAGAGCAGAGAAGATTAGGCAACAAGAGATTGACATGCAGAGGCAACAATTCCAGCTGCAGTTAGAACAAATGAAAATATATGTAGATCGTGACGAAGCAGAACGACGAAGGATGGAATTGATGATAGAATATGAAAGAGCAAGAAGAAGCGATGAAGAAATACGGAGACAGCAGATCGAAGACAAAAAGGCTCGTGAGGAAGAAAAGGAAAAGATGCGTTTACAAGAACTGCAAAGAGCCGAAGAGATTCGACAGGAAGAATTCCAAGCCGAAAAAGACAATGTGGAAAAAGCAGAAAGAGAAAGAGAAGAACAGATGCAATTGGAACAAAAGAAACTTGCTATTAAGGAAGCTCAACTCCAAGAAATGGCTATTGAAAAGGAGGAACGCAGAAAGCAGTTAGAACTGTTGCAGCAAAAGATAGAACAAGAAGAACTGCGGAGGGTAGAGGATCAAAATAGACTGAAGAAGAAAGACGAAGACGACAGAAGGAGCCGAGAAGAATCAGAACAAAATAGGCTCAGAGAAAGTGAGACAATGGTGTCAAAGATTAAGAAGATTGGTGATGCAATGAAACATGTGTTACCGAAGATGCCGTATGATATGATGGAAGTGCCATTATATTTTGAGACAGTTGAAAATGTATTCAATAGTTTTGCTGTGGAACAACAATATTGGGTGAAATTGTTATTGCCACTTATGACTTTGAGAGCGCGAACTGTATTGAACCGCGTGTCTTTTGATGATCTAGACAAGTACGATGTCGTCAAAGAGCATTTATTGAAAGAATTCAAGCTAACGGCTCGAGAGTACAGATCAAGATTTGTAGATGCCAAGAAAACTGTGGAAGAAACGTATACGATGTTTACGGCAAGATTGAAGAATCTGTTGAATTATTATGTCAGAAGTAGACGAGTGGGCAAAGACTACGAGAAGCTGTTTGATTTGTTAGTGGCGGATAAGCTGAAAGAATGTTTACCACCAGGTCCACTACAGTTTGTCTTAGCAAAAGAGGGTACAGAATGCTTGGAAGCTAGTAACGTTGCAGACCTCGCAGACATACATGTAAACAATCGAATTGGTGTAATGTTTCAAGACAAACCGAAATATGAAACACGGGGCAATAGTCCAAAGCAAACCAAGTGGAACAGCACTGACAAAGAAACTGGAAGCCAAGCTAAAAGTAATGATGTCAAGAAAGATAATTTCTCTGGAAAGCCGTGGTGGCAAGATAAAAAGCAGTCAACGTGGGACAGACAAGCCTACAATCGAACTCCACCATTGGGAAACCCAAAAGAAAGCAATGCAGCATACAACCCGTACAACAAGTGGGAGAACAATGAGCAAAGAGGTTTTGTAAAGAAACGTTGCCACAACTGTCAGTCAGACAGACATCTAGTAAAACATTTCCAAGCACCAGGAGCGGCAAATCTGAGAAAGAGCTTTAGTAAGAGTGCAGAAAATCTGAGAGTAAACCAGATCCAAGTAATGAATGCACCTTATGATCTAGAAGAATATGATGACCGAGAAACGGAAGTGAAGTCTGTGATGAAGTGTGCGCTTCAGTTCACCACACCGAAAGAAGCAATAAAGACTACTCCCATTACAGAAATAGGCCGAGAAACACAAAGTAATGACGGGTGTGCACGTATGAAGAAGATTTCATTGCAGCATGTATACGTGGAGATACGTGGAGATGATGGTCAGCCTATGCAAGTCAAAGCGTTTAGTGACTCTGGGACAGAGATACCAGTGATCAACGAGGAATTACTGAAAGGAGCAGTAGTACAAGAAATTGGTAGAGTACATTTGCAATGTATGGTTGGAGAGCCTATTCCAGCTAAGTTAGTGAAGATTGATGTGAGAATGAGTTGTCAGACGGTAGGAGAAGATCTGAAGGAAAGGAAAATAAATATTGCGCCATATTCAACGTTGGTGTGTGCCAGCATTCCAGCAGAACTGTGTAGAGAAAACAAAGAAAGGTTCCTGCTACATCCGGAGATAATTGCAGAACTGAAAGAGATTCCACCAGTGAGTGTATTGCAAGGAGAATTACAAGCGAACGTGACTACAAGAGCACAGAGTCGGAGAACAGAAGTCGAAGACGAAGAAGAAGAACAGCTAAATGAAAATTTGCTAGACGATGACACTGAAAGCGAAGATGAACACAGATTTCAAGAAGAAGAAGGAATAACATCCGAGAACAATGAAAATGAAGAAGAGATGGCTGCATGTGAACAAAATGATAGTGAAGATTCGGGGGGCGATGTGGAAATTGGTACGAGCATGAAAGAATTGTTTACGGAGAATACGAATGATGAAAGACAGGTGGAAGATGCAAAGAAATTGGAGAAGCAAAAACAGTATGCCGGCCAATATAACAAGAAAGCAAAATATAAAGAATTCGAACTTGGAGAAAAAGTCAACGTACTATATCCATCGTCAACCAACAAATTGATCTCACGATGGCATGATCAACTCTGGACGGACTTTTGTAAAAGCGATTAACATGATTTTACAACCGATAAATGATTTCACTGAACCGTATGTGGATGACATTGCAGTACATTCTGATGATTGGAACATTCATTTAAGACATTTAGAATTGTTTTTGAAACAAATAAGATTGCATAATGTGACATTGAACTTGAAGAAATGTGTGTTTGGTAAGAGTGAGGTGAAATTCATCGGTCACCTTACAGGATCAGGGAAGAAGATGATGAATCCAGATAGGATGGAAAGTTTGATTAATTTGAAGAACCTTGAAACGAAGAAGCAAGTGAAGCAAGTGTTAGGATTTTTTGGATTTTACAGACAGTTTATTTGTAATTTTGCTGAAATTGCTAAACCATTGACAGACTTAGCTATCAAGAAAGGACCTGAGAACATTGTGTGGACTGATGCACAACAGAAATCTTTTGATTCTCTTAAGGAGATTGTCTTATCAAATGTGATTTTATATATGTTTGAGGTTGGTAAACCATTTAATTTATACTGTGATAGCAGCGATTTTGCTGTGGGAGCTGTGTTGTCACAGGTGGACAAGGAAGGGATAGAACGTCCCGTTTCATTTATCAGTCAGAAACTGACAGATACCCAGAGGAGATGGGCGACGATTGAGAAGGAAGCCTATGCAATCATATGGGCTTTAAACAAATTGAAAGATATTATTATTGGTTCTAAGATCAATGTGTTTACAGATCACAATCCTTTAGTTTATTTGACGGAATCAATGTCGAAATCTGCTAAGTTAGTCAGATGGTCATTATCATTACAAAATTTTGACATTCTGTTGAACTACAAGAAAGGAAAGCTGAATGTAGTAGCTGACTGTTTATCTAGATTGTAGTGTAAGATATTTTATGATGCATTAATGTAAGAATTGTTTGTATTGTATTAATTAATGTACGTTCGCTAATTTTTAAAGATAATTAGCTCTCTTCAAAAGAAAGGAAAGAGGTAATGTTAGCTGATATAATATAGAGTGAGGCCTATAGCGGTCAGTCGAGTGTTTGTACAACTAGCGGCGATGGGCCAGACAGCAGCTGCGTTTTTGGCGCGCGTTTCCAGACGCCTTGTCTAGACACGGCCGATCGAGGGTTGCGTGTACGAAAGAGAGATAGAGAGAAGGAAGGTGTGTGAGAAGGAAGAGTGGCGATATAGACGGTGATAAGTGCAGTAGCAGTAGTAGTAGGAGTTGACTAGAGTTGTGGAGAAGAGTTGTGGTTGCTGTGATGATGCAAGGATAGACATTATCGTGTTGTTGCTGCTGTTTCATTTACGTTGGATTTGATTATAATATACTATTAACCTGTCGTCGTTGTCGTTGAAGTAAAACAGTGAAAGACTGCAGAATAGAAACTTTAACTAGACAGTAGATTGAAGTCAGTTAAGTCAGTAGGGATAGGCTTAGGCTACTGATGAACAATATTGAAAAGCTACCGAGGAGACTGGAGGTCAACTAGAGAGTAGAAGGGGTTGACAATACCTTTGGGTGACGTATGGCTCCATGGCTGCGTTGAAGTCACTCAGAATCGTGCAGTCAGTCAGATTGCAGTGTGGACGGGAATCAGACACTGATCCATCAGACCCTTGCGTTGAGACTGGAGAGCCTTCCTGTGAAAACGGAGGACTCATCAGGTAGACATGGTCGTCATCAAATTCAAATCTCGATGTGAAACCCGGCAAAGCATACGGTGACGTCATGGCCGTAGAAAGGGTGCGATTTTGGTGTCGCTGCTGCTGAAGAGGATCTTCTTCTGAACTTTGATGGCTCTTCTTTAGGAATCCACCAGATCTGTTGGCTACACGAAATCGAAATATGCAATTTGATGTAGGTCTATCCCATGGCCAGCTAAACGTTTATGAAGCACTTTTAAGAAGTCCTCTCGTCTTAGAACCCACGCCATATATACATAATCACTGTCACCTATAACAGGATTAAAATTTCAATTGCCTATCCTTCAGCAATTATAGCACTTATTAGAACTGTCGGCTCTTAATTATTCTGCGAGAGCAGATTTCTCGGGAGGCAATTAAAAGGCGCTATTTTAGGTGTGGACACGAGATACATAAAAAGTTTCATGGAGATATGTTATGACCTCAGAGGTTTTGGTTCAAAGACCGACTCACGTTTCTGTCTGCAATTCGTAATTTTCTTTATAAACGTATGGATAGATACACTGTAAAAAAAATCTCGTAAAATAACGGTGAATTGCATGGCAACTTAGTTGCCATGCAATTCACCGTTTTTATACGGGCGCCCGTAATCTCAATTACGGGTGACATCGTAAACTTACGATCAATCCCCGTTTTTTGTAACGAAAACTCCCCGTTTTATTTACGGCAACTCTCCCTATTTATGCGGAAAATTCCCGTATATTACACGGCAATTCAGCGTATTTCAACGGTGAATATCTGGTCTTTGACGGTGATTTGCCGTTATCAAACGGTAAATCGCCGGTCATTAACGTTATATTGTTACTTTTCTTACGGCGAATCGCCTTCTATTTACGATAGATTCGTTCTGCATCGACGGTGAATCACCGTCTATTAACGGGCTCTCCGTCCCCCTCCCTCTCCCTCCCTTTCAATCCTCTCTTATCCCTTCGCCCCTATCCGTTTCCCTCCCTTTCCCCCCTCTCCGTCCCCTCCCTCTGTCTCATCTTCCCTCCCTCAGTCTCCCATCTCCCTTCCCTCCTCCCTCTCTCTCTCCACATGACTTCACCAAGTTGAAACAGAGCTGGTAAGGACATTGAAATCAGATCTTAAACTGGAAATGCAGGTAGCATCAAACAAATCAACTGAATCAGAACTATTATTAAACACATTTTAAACATCCCAACTTCAAGAAACATCGACTAATGATCTGGCATTTCTGGAAAGAGAACAATACACGATGTTCATGCCATTGAACAGTGTGACATAATGCAAAGCTAGCCGTTATAATCTACAGATCTCTATAGCACCATTATCATATTGCAAGAAGAATGAAGTCAGGATAATAACTGACAAAATAAAATTAGAAATGTTAACAGAAATGGGCAGGCTGAAGCAGACGAGTTATTCAACACTTTATTGATGAATAGCTTTGCACACCAAAAACTTTTAACACACTCTCATTGTTAGTGCAAAAGAACAAACAGAATGCACAAAACAGTGCTGTAACATTGTTTATGCTGTGGAACAAGCATTAGAGTCATTGTCCATCGCTACAGGAGACCAGGCACATAATTTAGACTTCGTTGACTTCATACTTTTTGTGCCACGTGCAGAAGTGTGCTGCGAAAGAAAAAACCAAACAACACAATCAGTCAAAGAAAAAAATCACTAAATATTCCATAGGCAGAGATAGAGAGACAGGAACAGAGAGATACAGAGGGTGAGAGAGATACATATAGCGAGAGATAGATAGATAGAAAGAGAGATAGGGATAGAGAGAGAGACAGAGAGAGAAAAATAAATAGACAGAGATAGAGAGCTAAATAGAGAGAGAGAGGGAGAGAGAGAAAAAGAGTGAGTGAGAGAGAAAAAGAGACAAACAGGCTCTTAACGCTCGTGAATAAACTAGTGCCCTTCGCGCTCGTGAATAAAAAGATGCCCTTAACCCACGTGAATAAACAGAGGCCCTTAACCCTCGTGAATAAACTGAGGCCCTAAACCCTCGTGAATAAACTGAGGCCCTAAACCCTCGTGAATAAACTGAGGCCCTAAACCCTCGTGAATAAACTGAGGCCCAAAGCGTTCGTGAATAAACTATTGCCCTTAACCCTCGTGAATAAACTGAGGCCCTTAACGCTCGTGAATAAACTGATGCCCTTAACCCACATGAGAAAACTAAAAAATTTAGCACTCGTGAATAAACTAGTGCCCTTAACCCTCTTGAACAAACAGAGGCCCTAAACCCTCGTAAATAAACTCAGGCCCTTAACCCTCATAAATAAACTAGTGCCCTTCGCGCTCGAGAATAAACTGATGCCCTTAACCCACGTGAATAAACTAAAACCTTTAGCACTCGTGAATAAACTAGTGCCCTTAACCCTCGTGAATAAACAGAGGCCCTAAACCCTCGTAAAAAAACTGAGGCCCTAAACCCTCGTGAATAAACTGAGGCCCAAAGCGTTCGTCAATAAACTATTGCCCTTAACCCTCGTGAATAAACTGAGGCCCTTAACCCTCGTGAATAAACTGATGCACTTAATCCTCGTGAATAAACTGAGGCCCTTAATACTCGTGAATAAAGTAGTGCCCTTCGCGCTCGTGAATAAACTGATGCCCTTTACTTTCTTGAATAAACTGATGCCCTTAACCCTCGTGACTAAACTGATGACCTTAACCCTCGTGAATAAACTGAGGCCCTTAACCCTCGTGAATAAACTGAGGCCCTTAATCCTCGTGAATAAAGTAGTGCCCTAAACGCTCGTGAATAAACTGATGCCCTTAACCCACGTGAGAAAACTAAAAAATTTAGCGCTCGTGAATAAACTAGTGCCCTTAACCCTCGTGAATAAACAGAGGCCCTAAACCCTCGTAAATAAACTCAGGCCCTTAACCCTCATGAATAAACTGAGGCCCAAAGCGTTCGTGAATAAACTATTGCCCTTAACCCTCGTGAATAAACTGAGGCCCTTAACACTCGTGAATAAACTGATGCCCTTAACCCACGTGAGAAAACTAAAACCTTTTGCGTTCGTGAATAAACTAGTGCCCTTAAACCTTGTGAATAAACTGAGGCCCTTAGCACTCGTGAATAAACTAAAGCCCTTAACCCTCGTGAAAAAACTGATGTCCTTAACCCTTGTGAATAAACTGAGGCCTTAAGCCCTTGTGAATAAACTAGTGCCCTTAACCCTCGTGAATAAACTAAAACCTTTAGCACTCGTGAATAAACTAGTGCCCTTAACCCTCGTGAATAAACAGAGGCCCTAAACCCTCGTAAAAAAACTGAGGCCCTAAACCCTCGTGAATAAAATGAGGCCCAAAGCGTTCGTCAATAAACTAGTGCCCTTAACCCTCGTGAATAAACTGATGCCCTTAACCCTCGTGAATAAACTGATGCACTTAATCCTCGTGAATAAACTGAGGCCCTTAATACTCGTGAATAAAGTAGTGCCCTTCGCGCTCGTGAATAAACTGATGCCCTTTACTTTCTTGAATAAACTGATGCCCTTAACCCTCGTGACTAAACTGATGACCTTAACCCTCGTGAATAAACTGAGGCCCTTAACCCTCGTGAATAAACTGAGGCCCTTAATCCTCGTGAATAAAGTAGTGCCCTAAACGCTCGTGAATAAACTGATGCCCTTAACCCACGTGAGAAAACTAAAAAATTTAGCGCTCGTGAATAAACTAGTGCCCTTAACCCTCGTGAATAAACAGAGGCCCTAAACCCTCGTAAATAAACTCAGTCCCTTAACCCTCATGAATAAACTGAGGCCCAAAGCGTTCGTGAATAAACTATTGCCCTTAACCCTCGTGAATAAACTGAGGCCCTTAACGCTCGTGAATAAACTGATGCCCTTAACCCACGTGAGAAAACTAAAAAATTTAGCACTCGTGAATAAACTAGTGCCCTTAACCCTCGTGAATAAACAGAGGCCCTAAACCCTCGTAAATAAACTCAGGCCCTTAACCCTCATGAATAATCTAGTGCCCTTCGCGCTCGAGAATAAACTGATGCCCTTAACCCACGTGAATAAACTAAAACCTTTAGCACTCGTGAATAAACTAGTGCCCTTAACCCTCGTGAATAAACAGAGGCCCTAAACCCTCGTAAAAAAACTGAGGCCCTAAACCCTCGTGAATAAAATGAGGCCCAAAGCGTTCGTCAATAAACTAGTGCCCTTAACCCTCGTGAAAAAACTGATGTCCTTAACCCTCGTGAATAAACTGAGGCCTTAAGCGCTTGTGAATAAACTAGTGCCCTTAACCCTCGTGAATTAACTGATGCCCTTAACCCTCGTTAATAACCTGAGGCCCTTAACCCTCGTGAATAAACTGAGGCCCTTATTGCTCGTGAATAAACTAGTGCCTTTAACCCTCGTGAATAAGCTGATACCCTTCACGCTCGTGAATAAACTGATGCCCTTAACCCTTGTGAATAAACTAGTGCCCTGAACCCTCGTGAATAAAGTGAGGCCCTAAATCCTCGTGAACAAACTGAGGCTCTTAGCGCTCGTGAAAAAAGACAGACTGCTAGAGATAGATATATATTACAATAAAATCAATGTTAATATACATTAAATAATTTCTTAAATACCATTTTTCTAGATGCAACGCTCCTCTAGCATGCGGAAAAGGAATCTGCTTTAGTAGCAAGACAGCACGAATTGTCTGTGCCACCACCACCTACAACAAAAACAACAATAACAGCTTTTTAAGAGCATTAGAGCACATGATCATGGGTAAGAAATGAAGTACTACACATCATCTGCAATAGAGGCCTCTAAAACTTACCATTGTTTGGCTAGTGCAAACTTCAGCACTGCTCTTTTAGAAGCTAATTGTGTTACAAAAGATTAGTAGCAAAACAATATATGAAATAATTTATGCGAAGAAAACATGGATAGTGAAGTACTGCATGAATATTTTGATAATTATATACTGTTGCTCAATGAAACCAAAGCATAAGGAGATATTTTTTAGGTTGCACATGATTAATTAAGGAAACTATCTCTGTAACACTTGCCCTGTAGAACTAGAGACACAAAATTACAATACATGTTTGAGACATCCCGGAAATGGTTGCCATGCAGAAACTTTACACAGCTCTTGGAACCTTACCAGTCGCTCAGTGTCATCAATTGATACTTGGTCATGCTACAATGGCGCTTCATAAATGCATAACATTAATGAAGGCTATACCAACAATGTTTGGTTAAAAATGAGATACTAACGATGCTTCGAAGATGTAACCACACATAGTTGTGGCCATCAACTTGTACAGCATTCTCAATTGCCAGAGTTCGTACAACATCTCGACTTCTACAAACACAACAATTTTCAGTTAGTCATATCACAGACCCTATGCAATGCCGTGGCAATAATGAATATCAATAGTGAATCTTCCCCCCCCCCCATAAGTTCTTTTCATCATTGTATCTGGTGAGCTCTCATCGTCCTTTTCTCATCCCAAAACCTGCCTTTTTTCTCACGGTTGCACACACTAAGAGCGCGTCTGAAAGGCTCTTGC
Source organism: Lumbricus rubellus (assembly GCA_945859605.1). Classification (NCBI taxonomy): domain Eukaryota; kingdom Metazoa; phylum Annelida; class Clitellata; order Crassiclitellata; family Lumbricidae; genus Lumbricus; species Lumbricus rubellus. Next base: position 46,821,305 of record OX243816.1, read on the forward strand.
TGAGAGAAGTGCTTTATAAATGGCCAGATACAATACAATCTCTTTAAGCACGTTCATGCACGTTACTTAGCATTGCAAAAAATATTTTAAAGAATTCATTGCAAGTGCAATTATAGATTAGTAAAGCACTGCAGTGACAGGAACTATACACGTATACAACTATACATGTTGCTCGCTCTGCTAGACAAATGCAACTAACTTTTATTATGCATCTATGAATAGCGAAACTAAATGAAAAACATTCTAAGTAGGTTTACAAAGTGCTGCATATATAAAGAATTATTAAGATGGGGAAAACTGACAAGTAGCAAACACTGCTGAGACATCAAGAAGAGACACAATACTGGTGACAGGCTCGGATATACATACAGATCCAAACAAAACTATGGCGAAAAGTTCAAGCAAATGTCTAGATCCAATGTGGTTACGTGCATCATTGCAAAACAAATCGAACAGAAATTAAAAGGGTTTTGTAGCAAGATAACAGATAATGTTCCACCGCCGCCACAAGATAGTGGCGCTGAATAAATGCATAAAAATAAATGTTGATGTCAATACCAATAATAAGCGATAAATATGAAATACTTAGGACGCATGTCCATAATGCAACAGTTGCTGTGGCATGTTTGACCGTTTGACAGGTGCTGTCACCCTTCTAAAATTCCAGATTTGTTAAAATCTGCATCGAGTCCTAAAAACAAAATGATTTCATTCAGTTAATTTCCAGAACATACAAAACACTAGATTGCAAGCTAAATCATTTGAATTAAATGTTTTAATAGATTTGTTAGATTAATCGTTTCTTTCATATGTAACGAAACCAAACAAAAAACAACATACTTTAGTAGTCAGAAAACGAAAACTGACTCTGTCACCACCCCCAGAGCCAACAGCAACAGTACAAGCAATGGAAGGCTAGAACAGCAATTCATTAAGCCAGCCCTCCCTTAAGCCCAGCAGAAATTGGTAAAAAGTGATAAAAAATAACTAACAATATCAGTACTTAGTAATATAATATTAATAACAACAATAACAACACCACCAGCTACGTTGCATCTAATAATTAGACTAACAGCAATACAACTGGCACCACGACCACCAACACAACACAAACCACAACATCGTGACCTCCACAAATAACAATATTTATAAATAGAAGAGCACTTCATCAGTGCAGCAATTATGAGGTTATGGGTAATAAATGTCAGCAAATATCATTTCTCAGCCTCTGCAAAAGTCTGCATACAAGGGTAAATGATCAGTCTTCTCTTAAATAGTATATGGTCAGTGTACTCTTTATAGTCAAATTAAATAGCGGTACACACAAGCCACAAATCTTAATAAAAGATTCTGTCACTACAAAGAATCACAAATAATAACAACAGCAACAATGACAAGAATAGCAACAATAATAGTAATAATGATAATAATAATAATACACTCAAAACCAGCTACAAGCATAATTTTTTGAAATCCCAAGGGATCCTAGGTACCTCGGGTAAAAATAATAATATTAGCTCCGTAACAATAACAATGGTTGCTAAACCTGGGACGAGGCCTGATTTCTCTGAGATTCGCTTTTTAAGTCCTAAAATAATTTTTCCTCAGGAATCATTAAAATCTCTTGGAAAAACAATAACAATAATAATTTTATTTAAAAAAATAAAATACTATGCTCCAAATTGCAATGGTTAGCACATCAGACTTTAATAGGTCAGGGCTATAATAAATATGTAGCCAAAAAACTTGTTCAAGTGTTCAGTTCCCGCACAACCCCTGGTCAACTTAGATGAAACGAGTACACTGTCAATTTAAAGAAATTAATTAAATTAAATTAATAATAATAAAGTAGATACTTTAAATGCAGTAGTAAGTACACTGGACTGTCGAATATTAGGTTAGGGCTCAAGCCTTTAAATATCCAAAAAATAACTTGTTCCAGATTTCTATTTTTTCCGAAGCCCTTGCCAAGTGTGATAAAATGCGTACACTGTTGGTGGGTAGTTGAGACGGTGAGGGAGAGTATTGGACACCTGCCCCGTATGCCAAGGCTGACAAAGCTGAAGAAATTTGTACGAGCATTGACCAGTTCAAAACCTACCTTAACGAATTAATGACAACGTGCCTGACTAAACAAATTCTACATATACTTTGACTAAAACTGGTATTTTTATTTCCACAATTTAATTTAACTGATCAGACAATTTGCTACTCAAATACCGTAATCATGTGCAACTAGTGACTCACTAACTCACATGGCGGAAGAATTTGACAGGATAGAGCACAGACTGATTTGTCCGTTTCCACCAAGGACAAAGTCGACGATACCGTAGAACCGTAAAACAATCTCCGTTGAAAATGTTCATAGTTTCCCGGAAATTCAACCCAGAATATCACTGAAAACACATGAAAAGCACAAAAATTCAATGAATGTTTGGAAATCATTAAAAAACCTCTAAAATAAAAAATATAGCATCAGGGATTGCTTAACAAACGTGGGGCCCTGTTCAATAAAGCTGTGGGTGCCACAACCTGACAGAAGCACAACAAAATGACACAAAAAAGTTTCGTATTCAAAGACAATACGTATATTATTGTGACTTTTGTTTCTTACAATATCAGCAGGCCTTTTAACATTCCAGTCTAGTTTAAAAGTAGGCCTATGCATCTTTTACGGATTATGAATTTTAAAATGATTCATGGTCAGACATTTTCTTCTAACCAGAGCAAAGACAGTGCACTCGCAGAAGCAAACACTGCCTTAACTATTATATGCCCCAAATAAATTCTTGGGTGGGAAAATTTCTGGCAGTTTTGCGGCTAAATAACGACTAGGTCAAATGGTTTTTACCAGGGCATTGATTTTCCATGCTGTAGCGCCGCCACTGATTGGAAACTAACATATATTTTCGCGCTTACGACCAGTAGTTATACCCTGGCTCAAGCTCCATCCTACTTATGTGAGCTTTTTCACCCCCGTCTTCTGACTTTGGTTATGGAAACTGCAATAAGAGCTTCACACATGCGCAAAAGTTGTAGCCTATGTTAAAGCACTAGTATTCGAAAATTTGGCAATTTGTTGTTCAGATATTTTTAAAATTATAATTAACAATGATGAAAATATATTCCTATTGCATGTGCGGAGCCCCTAAAGTGTGGGCCTCTGTTCGGCCGAAGATGTCGAACATACCATTAATCCGACCCCGAAGCATGCAGTCTTCCATTTATATTAGGCTACATAACGCACGCATGCTTGTAAACCACCATAAGCTCATACATAAAAGACAATTTCCGTGCCCATGTTAATTCGCCATACCACAAAATATGGGAATATGTCCTGTGAATTTACGAATAAAATTACCTACTTGATTAAGTTGATTTATCAGATTTTTCCCGAAATTGATAACCGCCCATGTCATCCGCCATCACTTGAAGAAAGGAAGTACTTCCGGCATGTTCGTCCCAGCAAGATCAAGGCTTCCGCACAACCGTTCAATGCAAAATAAATTGTATAGCGCAATATCGACGCATCTGACAACTGTAATAAGGCCTAAATTCAGATTGTTACAATTATTGGCCATCATTTATTCAACCCGATACTGTATCAATCATGTATATTTTAGCTACGCTCTGGCAATAATGACTAATTTTCATATTAAGAACAGTTAAGCGCCTGACATAGTCAGAGCTGGAGTAGGCAACCTGATAAAAAAAATTATGGAATTAATTCAGTTAGCGGTTATTAGCCAACTATGGTTTTCGGCCCTTAATTAATTGCATTAGGCTATCCTTCAAAGTAATTTTGATAGACTTAAATTAACCTAACTTTTTAGAAATAAATAAATTAAAGAAAATCAATAGGGTCAATTCTCAATTAGGCCTAAATGGAATTGCAACCATCTTCGTCGCTAAAAAGCAAGTAAGCCGGCTAGAAACCATATTAGAGTGACATGATAAAAAAAAACATTTCCACCATTTCATGTTAAATGGCCATTTCGTATTAGGCCTAACTTAAGTATTCAGGCACCCAATTACAATGCCAGGTTTTTAACCTTGCTGCACTTAAAAATGACCGTGCATCAGGCGCACGCAGAAACTAAATATTAGAATTGGAATTATTATAATTATGCTGAAGCCCCAATAATTCCGAGTTGCGTCAGGAATCGCATGCAGCATTGTTCACAAGGGAAACGCATATCACAAGATATATAGGCCTAATTCAGTTTTTACTGAGGCAAAGTAAAGACCTATCTTGATCACGGGCAATAGGCCTAATTAGTCTGAACAGAATCTGCAGAGAGAAAACCAGTTCCCAGTCAAGATTCAAAGCGTCAGATTGGCTAAAGGACAGTTTTCAGTTTCTAGCAAAAGACCGTTGCACTAGCCAGCTGCTAGCCTAGATAAGACAGGTCAAATTCCGGTGAGATGTGTTGATCCTTTCTTAAGTCACAGTTTAGTCATGCATATCGGCGATTACATTAAATTGTTCATGTCACAATCTTGTTTGCTTATGTAGGCCTATGCGTTCGTCCTATGCTATGTACGGCTCATTAACGTGTCAGATGCTGTGAATGAAAGCTACCTGCATTCAAATTAATGTGTTTGCAGTTAAAATTAATTTAAGTTACAAGTTCACGAAATTGAGTGACATAAGTTAAAAGTATATATGAAAACAATTTTAAAAAATAGTGTTGGTATGGGTTTCGAACCCACAACTTCCACTCAAAGGGCGGCATCTCGACCAATAAGCTAAGGTGCACGTGCGTGTAAGCTAAAACTAAAGCCGCTATTGAAGCTGCTTGAAGAGAAGCATAATAATCGCTAAGTTTTGTTCAATGTCAATTTACCCACCTCTCCGTTATCATAAAAAAATTATTAGCTAAATGGCACGCACGGTAAATGCGAATTAAACATCATAGTAATACCCTCACTGAACGCTGGAGTCATTTCAAAGAAGACTAGTGTTATAATAAATTATTGTGTCTCCAGACTTTCGCGACAGTTTTACCATAATTGTAGGGTCTATATTTTACACTTAGGCCTATCTAACTCTTAGTTGGCCTAGTACACAAAATTCAGCGACACAAGTAAGTTAAAAGTATATCTGGAAAAAATTAAGAAAAAATTTGATTAGTCGCATGGGTTTCGAACCCACGACTTCCCACTCGAAGGGCGGCATCTCGAACAATGAGCTAAAGTGCAGATATGTGTAAGCTGATATTAAGGCCGCTATTGAAGCTGCTTGTAGAGAACCATTCTAATCGCTAAGTTTTGCTCAATTTAAAGTTGCTGATTGATAGTCTAAAAAATTAAAAGGTTTATGCTTATCATATGCTCGATTAGCCTAGGCTAGATTTTGCATTTTTAGTCCTCTGTGTGGGAAATCTACAACTTTTATTAGGCCCTTGCGTGGTGACAACCGTTTGTTCGGGGTTTTTCCACAATCGGGGTATTAATGCGCAGTCCACACTGTGCAATGCGGCTCTGTGCAATGTTACTAGTTTCTGATAACTAAATTCCACTTATACTTTCACATGTGGACAAATTTAAATAATAAAACTAAATCTTTAGTCACTCGTTATATTTATTTGGTTACTTTTAGGACTAAAGGTCGCTATTATAAAGCCGAGAACGGAGATCTATTTTTTTCGATGCTGCCATACAAATCTATTCTGTGAGCAAATGTCTCAAAAACGAGTGTTTCACCCTAAAATGAACGGGGGCGTCGCCGCGAAGGGGTTTAGGGGCAACTGGCCGCTTTTTAGCGGGAAATAGACGTACTAAAACGAGTACCCTACCCCTTTTTAACGGTTTTTTGGAACAGTGTAGATAGACACGCAGAAAGACAGACAGACACACACACAGACAGACATACAGACAGATAGACAGGCAGACAAATTGAGGGAAATTTTGAATTTATATGCATGTGCGCTAAGATGCTTCTGTGTGTGTCTGTGTACATGCGTGCGTGCGTGCGTGTGTGTGTGTGTCTGAGTAGTCTATTGCTACACAGACACACACATGACTATGTGCGTGCATGCGTGCGTCTCTATCCGGCTATGTAGGCCTATGTACCTCCACACGTGTGCGTGTGCGTGTGTGTGTGTGTGGATGGTAGTCATTGTGTGGTCCCTCTTTGCGAGAGAGACCCGTCCAGCATCGGCGGCGTCGGCGTCGGCGGTGGGGTGGGGTGTCTTCGACGGCTGTAAGATCTGGGCGTGGTTCGTGGGTGGTGCTCTGCTTGGTCGGCGCATACATGTGTCTGTCTTCACGCATCTTTAGCGTTCGCCGACGTCCATCGTCTGTTGCCCTACGACGCCATTCGTTTTCTTTCGGGCAATTAGTCCGCCAAATCAACGCCAGATGAAGCCAATAAGACCGACGATGGGCGCAGAGGAGAAGGAGGGGGCCGCGCCTCTCTTCACCCGCCGCCGACGCCGCCGACAAAGCTCCTTCTTTGAGGGACCGCGCGGTCCGCCGACAGCCAGGCATATTTCTGGTCCCTCGAATGCGCACGTATGCAAGCGTACATCCCCACATACAAACGCATGTAAGCTTACACTAAAATAGACTTGCACATATATAGATACGCATGTGTAAGCGTACATATACTGTAGGCCTACAGGCACATGCATACGTGTAGGCATGCACATACGCATATGCAAGCATCCATACACGTATGCGTATGCAAGCAAACTGAAGCACACACACATTCACAAACACATGCATGTACATGATTGTATACATTTACACAAGCACACACACACACACAAGCACACACACACACACTCACACACACTCACACACATGTACTCTGTTGGCACATGCTCGTTCGGAAAGAGTTTGGAGCAGATGGAAAACGAAACGAACTTGTTGAAATGTTTTTATTGGATGATGGTTTTCAATAATTAAGTTTATGGATGATTAGAGCTCAATAGCTCTCTGTCTGTCTGTCTCTGTCTCTGTATGTATGTCTGTCTGTCTCTCTCTCTCTCTCTCTCTCGTTGCTCGCTCACTTGCTCATTGTGAGGTCCGTTCGCTTGCTCACTCCATCGCTCACTGCACTCACCTATTGACTCGCTCAATTGCTCGCTGGCTAACTCAATCGTTTGCTCGCACCTTTCCTCTCTCATTTCAAGTCATTTGCTCGTTAACTCGCTTACTCGTTCGCTCACTCATTCCTCTGTTTACTTGCTCGCTCACTCACTTGCTTCATCGCTCTTATGCTCACTTCTAACTTATTCACTCACGCTAATGCTCGCTCGATAATTCCTTCGCTCGCTCATTTGCTATAGGTCTGATTTCAATTTAACGATACTGTGCGATAACAGAAAAATCATCGACGTCATCCTCCTCCTTAATCCTGTCTTTTGACTGGCACTACTAAAGTACATGTACGAGCACTGCAGCTTCCATTAAACACCACTCGCCTGCTCAATGCTCATTCGTGGCTCACTCGCTAATTTCCTCACTCTGCATGAGTCGCTCACTCGTCCTATACTGATACTCACTCCCTATATATATAGCATGCTCACTCGCTCACGGCTCTTATACATGTTGCACATCAATATATTGTATGCTATACATATACAGTATAATGTTGTGAACGTCTTATACCAACAAACACAATGGAAAAATGAGAACAAAGCGAATGCATCAATAACAATTTTTTTATTGTCAGTGTGCAAAACGTACGCGGACTCTGATCTTCGGGATAACCACCCGATAGAGAATAGGCCTACATGTAGGCCTAGGCCTATATGTTCTGAAGCGCCATCAGTTAATGGCTTGCTGTAGTAATCAACGGCGCAATAGAAGTTACAAAGTACATTTTATTATACCAATTACAGTGACTAATTACAACTTCTAATTGTTACTATAGTTGCAGAATAATTTATTTATTGCGATTATTAATTACAATCGCTAGATGCGATTACAATAGAAGTTACTAAATAATTACAATTACAATAGGCAAATATGTTATTAATTTCAAATGTCAATACAATGACTAATTATAATTTCTAATTACGATTGCAACAGAAGTTACTTATTACAAATTACAATTACAGTTGCGATTGAATGTAATCTTAGTCTTACCATTATCATGATTTCATGATTGTCTTCTTTTGCATTCGTCCTAAGTATCTGAGCAATAATTCTGAAATTGAAAGATGCGCAGATAGTTTTATTGTCTGGTGAATTGCTATTGTCTGGTGATCTTTAACATATCTTTTGAGATGGGCTGAGGAGTTTTGAGCAGCAGGAAACTCTCGAGGAAGAGGAAGGGAATTGTGAGTTAGCCTGCAGGAGAAGTCTTCATGTTGGAGGAGGAGTGGGAGAATTTCAAGAAGGAGAATTTCGTTTGAGTTAGAAAATGAGATTAGATCAGACGAGTGAAATGAATTGAGGAGAATTTTGAGAAGGTTTTTTGTACGAGGCGTGGGATAATAATTTATTTCAGGGAAGACGATTTCGTGGTATCGGTGTATTGGAGACGTTTAAGTTAGAGAATGAGACTTTATAAAAAAAAGAGAGTGGGATAAATATAGGATCATTTTTAGCTAGAGGAGAGGAATGTTAAATTAGGAAGAGAATAATTTCATGGCCAGAAGAATACGGAATACGGAACACGGAGTTAGAGGATGAGACTTTACTGTCTTTACATGAAGAGTGGGAGAATTTCGAAGAGAATCCTGACGAAGAGGAGAATTATTTCTAGGAGAAGACGTAGGTATAGAGCGTGAAGCTGAATATATATATATATCGAATACATTATTGGAAAAACGGTTCACTGCTCGTCGAATGTTGTTTCATCTTATAACCAACGACAGACACATTTTAGTCGACGCAGAAGAAAGTATCGACACAGAAACGATTATGCCTTCCGTGTATACATACGCACGAAAACACCTCTAACCGTCCCTCCCCCTTGACCACTCCCCTCGTCTCCCGTCTCTCCCCTCCGACTCCCTCGGTCTTTATACAGACGACTGCTCCACCCCCATTCCCACTCCCACCCCCCAAAAGCGCAAACATGACCTCCGATTCGGTTCATTTTCATCGATGCCTGCAGTCATTATTGTCTTTGGCGCAAGATGGCATGGCGCGTAGTGGTGGTCGTGGTGGTGACATTGATTGTGGAAGGATCCCTTCGTAGTCGCCTCCCTTCCTGGGAAGGAACCAGTTGGACATCGATGCGGATCAACGACTATAAACTCGGATCTTATCTGATTTAGCATAGACTAATATACAACATTGAATAAGATGACGTAACCTGAATTAGCATAGCATAGCATATAGTAAAACCTAAACTAACAGCTCAATATCTTGTTACGCAACGTAACGTGGAATGACCTAACCTACAGCATGGCATAACTTTAGGCTATCATAGCGAAGAGTAACCTAACAGCATATATCCCCACACATCATAGGTCTAACCACCATAAATGATTAGCCTATAGCTTAACCTAATTCTTTTAAAAATCAAATAATTTGCTACAGGTATACAATGGACGTTATAGAAGTTTTTGAGTTCTGTAGCCGTATAATATAGTATATATTATATAGGCCTACTCTTAGTGCTCGCCACTTTCGCTCTGTTTGTTCGGCTGAACAAAGTTTGCTCTCATTCCCTTTTGCTCACACATCCACTATAATGCAGAACCGCGCTTTCTCGGTAGTAAGACCCTCAACCTAGAATGGTCTTCATCTGACACTTCGCTCTCTTTCTAAAAGTCCTTCTCAGGCTTTCCTCTCTCTCATCTTAAGACAGTTTTATTTGGCAGCGTTGACACTGGGAGCGCCTCTGAATAGTCCTGTTGAAGAGGCGCTATACAAATTATTTAATAAATTAATGACTGAAAGAGGATTTGAGAATCGTTGAAGCTGGAGAAGGGGATAGAAGAAGGGAATGAGATAGGGAACAGAAGGGAAGAAGAGGAGAGGGGAGGAAGGGAGAGAAAGAGAAGCGAAGGAAATGGAAGATAGAATGGGAATCATGATAGAGAAAGTGACAAGGCTACTCAATTTGCTGTCGACTCTAATCTATAGCCCTAGTGGTTTATTAATCGGGCTCAATATAAATTTCCATTATCTGCAATAATAGCATAGCTTAAGTCACAGTCATTTAGAAACAACCGTTGTCGTCTTCGTCGTCATCTTAATCATTCATTTTTTCATCATCGTCATCGTCGTTTGTTATTATCGTCATCATTGCAAACTGCAGCACCAAGCAGCGCTCGTGAATAAGCTGGTGCACATACGCATGTCTTTAAGTGCACGATGTCGAAACTTGAAGTTTACGATTGCGATTAAGATAACGACTACGATTACAGTATACACTTGTCTGTCTGTCTGTCTGTCTGTCTGTCTGTCTGTCTGTCTGTCTGTCTGTCTGTCTGTCTGTCTGTCTGTCTGTCTGTCTGTCTGTCTGTCTGTCTGTCTGTCTTTTCGGACTGATCTGCTGGATGTCAATCTGTTTCCGACATTGGAGCTTCGTCGGTTGTTACATCCTCGCATCGTAAATCGTCGCGCTATAGGTATATATAGGCTATGTATACAAGCATGCAGTCGTCCAGTAAATCTATATAAATAAAAATGAAACTTTCCAATAGTTCGGAACATGATCACGCCGAAAGTGACACACCGATTGTTATGAAACTTTTACAACACCTTCCATTCCGATAGAACAGTGATAACTTATGCTTTTTTCCCGAAAAAACCCAACCTTTTCACAAAAAGGGAACTTTGCAATCCGTTCGTCCGCCATTTCCAAGTTGAACACGTCCCTCACGGCTAAACGCTGTCTCTAAACACAGCAGACGAAATATGAATGAACATGAATGATGTCGCGTCCTCTGACGTCATAAGCGATTCGCGGCCTTCCCAAAACGGCAGCTAAACGCTGTCTCTAAACACAGCAGACGAAATATGAATGAACATGAATGATGTCGCGTCCTCTGACGTCATAAGCGATTCGCGGCCTTCCCAAAACGGCCTTGGGGGAGGGGGAGGGGGAGGGGGAGGGGGAGGGGGAGGGGGAGGGGGAGGGGGAGGGGGAGGGGGAGGGGGAGGGGGAGGGGGAGGGGGAGGGGGAGGGGGAGGGGGAGGGGGAGGGGGAGGGGAGGGGGAGGGGGAGGGGGAGGGGGAGGGGAGGGGAGGGGGAGGGGGAGGGGAGGGGGAGGGGGAGGGGGAGGGGGAGGGGGAGGGGGAGGGGGAGGGGGAGGGGGAGGGGGAGGGGGGGGGGGCGGGGGGGGGGGGGGGGGGGGGGGGGGGGGAGGGGGGGGGGGAGGGGGAGGGGGGGGGGGGGGGGGAGGGGGAGGGGGAGGGGGAGGGGGAGGGGGAGGGGGAGGGGAGGGGGGGGAGGGGAGGGGAGGGGAGGGGAGCCTCTTTTCAGCCACAGCAACGCGTGGCCGGGTTCAGCTAGTAATTAATAAAATAGTAAGTCGAATAATAATACAACACTGATAAAAATTGACGTAATATAATCTTACTCGTTGCTGCAGTCCTAGCAATAGCTTCTGTCGATCGATTGAAGAAGAGACCAACGACAACGACAACGACAACGAAGGTGTTAATATAGTGTCATAATATTCCAATGTTTTTATGGTGTCATAGTCCACTGCTTCACCACTTCGAAGCAAGAGGAGTCAAGTTCCCGACTGACGAAGACAAGCGCTACTTGCTCTCTGTTGCTCTCTTCTTTGCTTCTGCTTTGGTGGATCCGCGGTCACGATGGAAAAAACCCGTTAGGCGCTGTGAGATCCGTCCGTCCGTCCGTCTGTCTGTCTGTCTGTTTGCCTGTCTGTCTCTCTGTCTGTCTATCTGTTAGCCCGTCTGTTTGTCTGTCGTCCAGGAGCAACTCTGACTCTACCTTCTTGGCACTCAGTCGCAGAACGACTGGCCGTGGCTTAGGTTCCAGCCTCTCTGTCTCTCTGTCTCTCTCTTTCTGTCTGTTCGTCTGTCTCAGTGTCCGTCTAAATGTCTGTCTCTCTATCTGTGTCTAACTCTCTATTTCTCTCCCTCAGTCTCAGTCTCCCTGCTTATATAACTAACTGTCTCTCCCTGCCTCCACTTTACTCTGTGTCTGTCTGTCTGTCTGTCTGTCTGTCTGTCTGTCTGTCTGTCTGTCTGTCTGTCTGTCTGTCTGTCTGTCTGTCTGTCTCTACCAAACGCATGCCTCAATCCGTGGAACAACGGAACACTCGATCGGTGCTAAGAAAAAGAGCGAAAGACGTCGACTGCCATGCATGATGCGAGCGATGCTAAACACAAAGCACGCCTCTCCTCCTCCTCCTCCCTCTTCTCCTCCGTATTCTTCGCCTCCTCCTCTTCTTACTCCTCAAATTCTCCTCCTCTTCCACCTTATCCCCTTTCCTCTTCCTCCTCCAATCCATTTTATCCCACCTTCTCCTCTTCCTCCTCCTACAAATTCCTCTCCTCTGCTCTTCCTCCTTCTCCTCCTCTAAGAGTCCTCTTCCTCCTCCTCTTTCTTTTCCTCCTCCTCCTCTTTTACCTTCCTCTCCTCTGCCTCGGACCGCACCGATCATTCGTGCTAAGCAGCATCCATATCGACTTTAATCCCTTTTCAGCCTCAACCTGTGCGATTCATGGATATCGATCTTCCCTCCTGAGGAGCAAGGGGTTCAGGTCAGGGTCCTAGCTATAAATAGATAACCTCAGATTCAAAAAGGTAACCCTTACACTCGTAAAGGTATCATTAGATCCGTATAGGTAACCTCAGTCACTTGCATCGCGTATTTTTACGCATGTATGTACAAGCACTTTTATGGCGCCATTCAAGGTTTATACGCTACTCAGAGGCGCTCCCGAGTCCCGACTCCAGCGCAGACAGTGAATCGGAGTTTCACGCCGAAGCGCACGAGCAATAGCAAGTGAAGGACTTGCTCAGGGTCCCCATGCATAGGCTACACGGCGGTTTAAATTGAAATCGACACCGCAATTTTCCGGTTAAAAGCCAAAGGCACCGAACCCACCATGCATCACACCACCGCGCGTGTCATATCGCTCTCAACTGAAGACTTACAGAAAAAGCGACGCCATAATTAGGCCCTATTAGCCTAAATTATAGGTATGATATTAAGTGTAGCCTAGTTACTGTAGTAGTAATTAGAAGCGCACGCAAAACAATATTAATAGCCTATTATACACCGTGATTCAAAAAAAAGTAAGCCAAATTGTTTTTCATATATCTCTAATGCCTGATAACATATCATGCCAATATTTTCCAAATATTTAGAGAAGTGGACCAAGAATATGATTCCAAAATTTCATGAGATAAAGTTGAACGGATAAAAAGATATGAATCTGTAAACTTCATATACCAAAATTGCAGTTTACAAGCAATTTTCTGTCAGAATTCAACCAAAAGTAAGCTAAACTGTGTTTTTTTATATCTCCAATGCCTGATAATTAATCTTACTAAACTTTTCCAGATATTTAGAGAATGGAACCAAGAATAGGATTCCAAAATATCATGTCATAAATTTGAACGGATAGAAAGATATGGATATTTCAACTTCATCACCAGAAATTTCAGTTTTCAGCAAGTCAATTAGGGTGTTCGTTGCGGTTTCGATGCTTGATAGTTCCCAATTTTGGTCTTCAGGGACCCTGGAGTAAAATTAACGGAGTATATTATCGCAATGTTCTGCTGTGACAAGAGCTTCCACCTGTTATCAGAAATCTATAGCCCCAGAAGGCTGTTTTCTTTTTCAATAGAACAGCGCCAGCCCACAGAGCCAATGAAACCATCGAAATGCTGACAAGAGAGACGCCAGTCTTCATTTCTCCCACATTATGGCCTCCGAACAGCCCAGATTTGAATCCTGTCGACTATAAAGTGTGGAGCGTGCATGATGAAAGACCGAGTCTACCAGACAACAATCCATGATATAAACGAACTGAAGCAACGCTTGTTGGAAGTGTGGGATGACCTGGACCAGAGGATAATCGACGATGCTGTTGCCTAATGGCGCCAGCGCCTCAAGGCTTGCGTACAAGCTAGAGGATGACACGTTGAGCATCTTATTTAGTTAAATAATCAAATCATACCGTTGGGGACATATTGTTAGTTCAATTATCTACATATCTGGAAAATTTTAGAATGATTGATCATCAGGCATTAGAGAAATGAGAAAAAGTTTGACTCACAATTTACTGAATCTGACAGAAAATTGCTTGTAAACGGCAATTTCGGCATATGAAGTTTAAAGATTCATATCTTTTTATCCGTTCAACTTTATCTCATGAAATTTTGGAATCATATTCTTGGTCCAATTCTCTGAATATTTGGAAAATTTTAGCGTGATATGTTATCAGGCATTAGAGATATATGAAAAACAATTTGGCTTACTTTTTTTGAAACACGGTGTACATGTAGCCGTACAAGACAAAAGTGAACAGTAGTCTACAAGAGAGAACAGGACAATAAAGAACGGACAGGACGCGGCATGAGAGGATAGGACAAGCGACAGCATGACAAGAGAGGACAAGAGAGAGAAGAGGAAAAGTGATGACAGGACAAGAGAGGATAGGACAAGAGAGGATAGGACAAGAGAGGATAGGACAAGAGAGGATAGGACAAGAGAGGATAGGACAAGAGAGGATAGGACAAGAGAGGATAGGACAAGAGAGGATAGGACAAGAGAGGATAGGACAAGAGAGGATAGGACAAGAGAGGATAGGACAAGAGAGGACAGGACAAGAGAGGACAGGACAAGAGAGGACAGGACAAGAGAGGATAGGACAAGAGAGGATAGGACAAGAGAGGATAGGACAAGAGAGGATAGGACAAGAGAGAATAGGACACGAGAGGATAGGACAAGAGAGGATAGGACAAGAGAGGATAGGACAAGAGAGGATAGGACAAGAGAGGATAGGACAAGAGAGGATAGGACAAGAGAGGATAGGACAAGAGAGGATAGGACAAGAGAGGATAGGACAAGAGAGGACAGGGCAACGGGGGACAGATACAAGAGAGGATAGGACAACAGAGGACAGCCAACGGGGGACAGAGACAAGAGAGGAATGAAAGACTTACGGGCTGTCCCTGCACAGTAATCGCCTCGTTAGAGGTTCGAACCCGATCAGTCCGTGCTACATGCCAACCGCTCTAACCACTCGGCCACCGTATTATTAAACCAACGCAACCGAGAACTTACCAATCCTCTTCACCAGATGGCTACGTGTCTCTCCTTGTCATCTGTAGTCTGTTGCCCTTCAGGAACAGCAGCAGCTGTCGTGTCCTCATTCATAAATCCTCAACTAGAACTAGGCCTACTGTTGGTCGACTCGTTTAAATGCATCGGTTTAAATGCATCGTTTTAAATGCATCGGTTTACCGTAATAATAGACATGCACCGATCAACACAAGCCAACATCTGCAGACTGTACGCGTTCACCGTGTCTACGTTTTATCAACGATCACAAACCTGTACAGTAGGCCTGTGTATCATAACGCATGTGTATGTTTCACATGTTATATATATATTATATATATATATATATATATATATATATAGAATAAGCATGCATTGCATAATGGCTATTTACACAGAACGGCCTTCAATAATTAATTAGGCCTATACCTTATTCACATGTGTATAATAATTATACACCCACGCTCTCAGCATATATATACATATAAACACACTCAAATATATAGGCCTATGCCTATATATTTATCACATACAAAATTGCATATACATTTAAATGAGATTTTATTGTTGGACACCGTTTTAACTGGATACAACAAGACTATATAATCAACGCTTCGACCTTGACTTAGTTGGTCGTAACAGCATGTATAATTGCATATAATTATCATGGGAATGAAATTCGTGTGAACAGATGGAGCTATAAGGTCGAGATAAGACTACGTGCTGGTATCGATAATAATATTGTAATTTGCATTGCCAGTCGTGACCAGTGCGGAGTCAGTATTATAATGTAGGAGAGTTGCATAAAAATAACCTAGGGTCAGACGTTGGTTTACGCGGCGTTGGCTAATTGGGTCTAAGACGTAGGGGGATAACCCCACAAGGCCACAACCCCCCGGCAATTCTCACCCTGCGGAGAGTACGGTTTCGAGCCCTACACTCTGCTGACAAGGTCACTGCGTATAGAGTCTAGGGACCTTGAGCAAATCCCTCACACACATGCTTGAAGGGGCGCTATAACAAGTGCACATACAAACAAACACACAATTTATGCTTATCATAGCGCCGAAGCAAAAGCCGGCAGATCATCTATGGGAAATAGGTGAGAAGCATAGGCGCAATCACGTCCTAAAAGTTGGGGGGACCATAATAATAAAGTTAGGGACCACTCAAAAGTTGGGGGGACGCGTCCCGTGGGTCCCATAGGGTGGTCGCACCTATGGTGAGAAGTGCGGAAAAGTTGCTTGCTTGAGCAGACGTGAGTCTCTTCCAGAAAGAAGACAATTCTTTGACCATCAGCTCAAGACTTTCCCCACCTTGCGTGACACGACGTGTAATTAGGCTATATGAAAAATGTAGGCTACCAAGATGTGTAGCATAATGTATGTTAATGAATGAATATACAATTATACATTGTAGCCTACATTGCATGTGTTTTATTTCGATGTGCACTGAATGCATTCGACTATTCGTGTCACCGATATACAATAAGAGAATTTTTTGCATAGCCCTAGGTATCTATTGTGAATCAAAGGATGTCCAAATCAGAGGCGGATACAGAAATTTCGGAAGGGGACCAAAATCTTTGGTCTTAAGGCCACAAAAATTAGTTTTGTTGGACTTTCAGCAAAGAATCTGATGACCTTTTTAAAGTCTTTCTACAAAAAATTTATAAAAACCTGTGGCAACTCCAGTTATTTTAAATCTGATGATCTTTTTTCTTTATTCGTAAGCTACTTTTTCTCTCTCACCTTTTCCTGCAGCATTGGCTGAAGGCTTGTTAAAGCCTGATGGCTGGGGAGGCACATCCTTTACAAATCTCTGAATGGGGTGGGGGGGGGGGGAGCATGGCCAAATTGGCCCCTTGATTTACCCCGGTCCAAATCACTACTTTAAAACCAAGCACAGGCACAATGGGTGCTGCATCAAGTCAAAGAGGTTGTCCACACTCCAGAGGAACCATATGCAGCCATATTCAAACATGGTTGCTAGGAGACGTATAGTAGGCATATTATGGTAGGCATATCATAGTAGGAATATTATAGTAAGCATACAATAGGCATGTAGCAGGCATACAAGAGGTATGTCTCATTGTAGTATTTACAATAGGCATGTAGCAGGCATGCAGTAGGTAGGAACTAGGTAGCCCAGTAGTATATAGTAAGCATAATTATAGTAGGCATATTCTGGCCTGCTACATTGCTACACGGTCAATGCACAGAGAGCACATTAATGCAGTAAAATAACAATCCTTCTGAACCATTTAAAACAGAATTTTTGAAGAGCAACGATACAACTGAAAAGCAACAAGATAGCATCATGATAGCAACATGATAACAACATGATAGCAACAGTCCAACAGAATAAATCAATTTACGACGAAAAATCATTCGACATTTCAGTTTATACGTCTCGTTAATTAAATCAGTTTTTTCATTGGACCCTTCACAGTTCTTACACATGATTAATTATAAAGATCAAAGAACATTTAAAGCATTTGCAACAGTCTGCAATATTTCAAACGCAACAAATCATTGGCAACCGTGTTGTACAATCCAAAAACTTTCAACACGTTCAAGCTCTGCAAGTTATTATGATATATTAAGTGCAAAACATTTGTGCAAAAACTCGAGTGGGGGGGGGGGGAACTGAACTTACGAAACCATTTCTAAAATACGATGAAGAATAAAATTTACTTAGTCCTCGTTCAAAATAAACTCGGAACTTAAAATTTGCCAAGATTGGCAACATTTGCACGAAACCTTACCAGATTTTATATCGGGTAACCGAAATATCGTAGTCTGTGATAATCGCATTTGGGGAAATATGAGATGTCTCTAAGCTGTAGGCCAACGCTTTCTTTTGTCCACTGCTCGAAACGAGGTCATTGTAAAGGTCGCTTAGACAATGCACATGGAACAATGGTGTGCTCACTTTGTGAATGCAAAGAGCACTAGTCTAAGACAGCAATTTCTACTCACTATCGGAATATCTTTTTAGTCGGATGTTGAAACCCCAACCTTTTTATTAACATCCAAGCACCTTGATCCAAGCATCAAAATTCAATTAAAATAAAATCCTTGACGTGAATGTTTCAGCCAAGGTCTAAGCAAAGGGCCATAATTCCTGGCCAGTAAGACAGCATAAATGAAAGAAGACTTGAAATCATTAAAACAACATCATGCAAACCCAATGCAACAGCACAACATACAGAGAAACAAAATTATTATTATTATGCAAGTTTCATCAATCATTCGCAAAGCTGCAGTGAATTAGATCAATTCAACGCCACACTACCATTTTATCTGTTTTTTAAATGAGTAAGGAAATTGATGTTTTAGATAAAAACAGTGAAAGAGAATTCTGGGGAGTAATACAACATACTTCTTGCTATGCATACCAAACTGATTGAAGACAGAAGTTGAATTTAACAGAACTTGAAAGTAGAATGCAAGCCATTTGCTCGCAATACGACGGTTTATTGTGTGGGCCAAGTCATATGTTAAGCAACACATACCTACAAACACAGGCAACACTTAATAATAATAAAGCCATTTTTCTGGGCCATGCAGTACTTCAAGCCCACTCTCACTTTCTCATTTGGACCACAATGCATATTACATCATAATATTCAATAAAAGAATGAGAAAAAAATGCGAACCAACAACAATACCCTGACCATTCAGAACAATGCCACAGTCCAAAAGCACCTCAACTGTTATGCTGCACATCAAAATCTGATTTAATGCCATTGATAAACGGATCCGATTCAAATTTCAAGCACCAGTATTTGCTCAGCAGCTTACAATAGAACACATTCATTTAGCATTTTCTGCAAAATAATCAAACGAACAAGACAAAGTTTACAAACCAACTTCCAACCACATATGAATGCATTTGGGGGTTAAGGGGGGGGGCCAAACACCCCAAAAATAATTTACAATTTTTAAAACTAATTCTTTGCAATTTGCAACAATTCTCATAGGAAAACCTTCCCCAAAATGGAAACCAAT
The DNA here is from genome assembly GCA_945859605.1 of Lumbricus rubellus. Lineage (NCBI taxonomy): Eukaryota > Metazoa > Annelida > Clitellata > Crassiclitellata > Lumbricidae > Lumbricus > Lumbricus rubellus. Next base: position 46,840,497 of record OX243816.1, read on the forward strand.
TCCAAATTCCTCCCCCTACAACCACTTAAAGTTTACCTTATTTGTATTTTAAAGATGCAAACCTAGTAGCACATTACAACTTTAAAATTACTTCAAAAATTAATAACAGAACAGAATTCAAACCCAACAAAATATTCCCACTTCAGAACTCAATGGCATTTCAGCTAGCATTGGCACGGCCATTTCATTTTGCGCATACGAAAAAAAAGATTTCACAAGATATTACATAAACAATGTAAACATAGTCACACGAGAAACAGATTCCAATAAAATTTAGATGAAATTAGATGTCATAGTAACAGACCATTGCAAGTCTTGCAAACAGTAATAATACCTCCAATCCTCCATGCTATCATCAAAAGTACGTATATTCAATGCATCAAGCAAAAACATAATAAAGCAAAGTGTCAATCTCCTTTGCAAGAGAAACCATTGTTTTGAAGCAGGTTCAACGTTGATCTGAGAAACTTTAACGCCGAGTTCGCTTTCTCGAGTCGATAACATCTGACTGAAACGTGAAGTTCGAGTAATAAGTAGAGTCGATCGACTCTCGTTCATTTCGATCGGTTGAGTTTCGTGAATGGATGAGGGAAAGGTGAAAGTCTGGTTCCGGAGTTTGGACGAGAAATCCGGAAACGCAAACTGCAAAAAAGGAAAAAAATTAATGGTAAATCAGATAAAACTGCAAACCGAACTTATTAATATTGGAAATCTCTGTTGCCCTGTTCAGTTGCACGCGTAATTTTTTTCTCAACTGAAAACAAATTTCATTTTCCATTGCAATCGAACTCCAGGGAGCCCCCGCCTTAGCTTTAATAGCTATTTCAGCTCAAACAACACTTATGTGATGACCATCATAAGCGCTACCCTCCTCCTTTTATCTAGGCTTTGGACTGGCACTTTCACAGTGGAAACAGTGGTAGAGTTATTATGCCTTTAACCCTTTGAACCCGGCTGGCCAGTTTTTCGGCCAGTTATCCATAGCGTTACGGGAGCTCCAGGTTCAAAGGGTTAATCGCATGTGCTGTTGACCAACAGAAACCCAGAGATGCGCAAGTATGTCTGTAATTATGTATGTATTGTATATGGACATTTATATAGCACCTTACGCCTTAGAAAACGTCACACGATCAGTCGCCAGAAGATGAGACAGCTGCCGCAGCCGCGAGGATGTCAAACGACGAATGGAGTTCTCGTTTCTGAGCGTCAAACGCTGCTTCCTGTTCGCCAGCCACCTGGTGACCGAAAGATGAAGCGTCGGACGTGGAAGAGATGACGGTAAGAGTGGCACACGCCAACGGAGATGACAGAGCGTGTTCATCTGAAACGCAACAGAACCAATTCAAACAGGAGCTATATAAAAACAAATACATCTGTCCACACCTACAAAAATAAACCAATAAAAATTTATCACACTTAATCCCACGACTTTTAAGCATAGTTCTGCCAGTGACGCAGTGCAAAAATCGACACTTGCTTACAAAAATATTTATTAATTAAATAAATTATTCAATTAGCAAATTACTGGACTCAAGACGGCCATTGAGAGAAATTCTGGGTCTTTAGGTAGAGCAGCAAACAGGTCCTTAAACTACACGATGGCCCTACAAGAAAATATTTGTAAAGATGAATTGAATTAAATAATCAAATAAAAATTGGGTACAACCAACAACATAATATTTACATATAAAATACGATTTTATTGCTGCTTTGAAAATTGAATAGACCAAAATAGTCAAGTATCAGTAACATATAATTAATTATTTTAATATATAAAAAAAGCATTAATCACAAACTCTGCATACATAACAGACCACGGTCCCCCTAAAAGCCACCAGTCCCCCTAAAAGCCACCAGTCCCTTGGTAATTGCAATTCATGCTCTTCTTGTAGGGTCTGGGAATAAAAGAAAAATTAAGAAACAATTACCCAGATTAGTTTCATGAGAAGTAATAGGCTGCATGATAACAGCGTGATACGATTTCAACGGAAGCAGTTGAACGATGCAGTAACCGCGAGCTTTGCGTCTTGCGCTTCCAAATAAACATCGAAGATTGTTGCGAACGGCCGACGAAAGTCTACTTAGACGTCGCAGTTTACAGAAACTTATCTGCTCCAAGGATATGCCTGAAGAAATTAATTAAAACAAGCGATTTATTGGTTTAAAACATTGAATTAAAATAAAATAATTTACTGGTTTAAAACAATAAATTGAATCACGTAATTTATTTGTTTCAAACTTGTAATGAAATTTTTTTGTTTAAAAACATTTAAATCAAATAATTTATTCATTTAATACAAAGAATTAAATAAACTAATTAATTCCTTTCAGACAATGTACTAAATAAAATAATTTATTCGTATAAACATTAAACAATGAATAAAATTATGAAATTAATTTGTTTACAATATTTCATGAATTAAATCAAATAATTCATTTGCTTATAATTACGAATTAGATCAAATAAATAATTCTTTTCAAACAATGAATGCAATAAAAACATCAAAATCAGTCACCAACCGTTTCCGTTCTTCATTTCGTCCGACTTGAGATCGATTCTTTTCTGATGAGGAAGTCGCAGAAACGAAACGGAAGTCGCAGCGGCCGACTGACTGTGCGACCGAGACTTTATCTTGCCAGCCGACTTTCGATCGGTTACCTCAATCTGGCAAGCCGGAAGACACGCGATATGAGCCTCAAGGTCAAAATCCCTAACGATCAAAACAAAACATAACATATCATTATGAACTGTATGTATATATGCACCTGATGTAATAACATGTAAGGAATTGTAATATAATGAATACATGTAATTGTATATCTAACGTGATGTAATAACACGCAAGTCAATGTGTAACTTGATGTAACTTCATGCAATTGAAAATGTATTGATGCAATAACATGCAATTGAATAACCTGATGCAATAACATGTAGGTGCATACCTAACCGGATGTAGAAACATGTAATTATATATGTAACCTGATGTAATAACATGTAATTGCATATTTAACCTGATGTAACAACATGGAAGACAACTTGATCTAACAACATGTAATTCAATATGTAACCGGATGTCATAACATGCAATCAGACGCAATTGAAAACCTTCGCAATCGCAGCACTCAATGCCACTCACCCCGATTTATAGCGTCTCCCAACTTCCGTATCCATGTCGAGCGATGTGCTGTCGGCATGGCAACGTCTCCTCGGTAGCATTGTTGTCTCGGCAACGCCAAACAGGTCGTTGCCTTCGTCGTCGTTCATCGCGTCAACGTTGTCTCGGTTGTCTTCAATGAGAATGTTGCTGAAATGACAACGGTTGTCATGGATGGTTTAATAAATTATGAGAAGTCTATTATGCGATCCTAAAAAGGCACATGTGTAGTTACAGAAATGGAGCGTGGGAGACTTAATTTTCTTAGCCTTGGCATATGAGGAGGGCGGAAAGAGCAGAATCTTGAAACAAATTGTTACTGTCATCATTAGGGCTGTAGATTTTAATTATTTAATTTTTTTTTTTTTTTTTTAAAGTTATAGCTATAGTTACATGCCCTCTGGCATGTATTTAATTAATCAATCAAATTATTGAAATTTTAAACAATTATTTTTTGGCTTGCTCATTTAAAATGTTAAATTATTAACTTTTTACTCACTTCATGATGCCATTTGTGGAGTAAACAACATGGTGAACAATGATGAAGTGAGACTTTTTGAGTGGAAAATTAAGCAATCAGTGATAAAGCAGTACTTAACTAACTCATTGACTACATTTTTTACAGTTTTTCTGTCACGTAACATAGACCAAATTTTTCTCATTTAACCATTTTATCACAAATAGATTAATTGATTAAAATTATTTTTATCAGTAATAGGCCTAGTTACTATAATTGATTACTAATGTCATAATCATGATCAGTACTTTAATTCTAATTATGATAATTGGTTTTATTAATCATGACAACTGCAATCATGTATAAAATAACACACCCATCAACAGAGAACATCGCAACAACCAATCACGTTCTACTTACTTGCTATCCATGCTCTTCCGTGATGCGTACAGCACCCCCTTTGACATCAGCTCCTTGTATCGCAGGCCCTGATTGGCGCGTTTTGATTTACGAAGCGCCTTGTTCGACGACGCTAATCCGTCGTGATCAACGCTAATCATCGCCTTCTCTCGACTGTTATTGTTAATCTCCTCTCGCGCTCGTCCGCCGTTCGAGTCAATCGCTCGTTCATTCAGAATGTTATCGATCAGATGCCACGCTCCGGCGATTCTCACGGCATCCGAACTACCGGCGGACCGGAAAAGATCTAACGAGGTGCCGCTTGGCACATCCGGACACGCCTCATCCGACGTGGTGGCGGTAGTGGCGCTCTCTCGAAGCCGTTTCGGTGATATCACTACGCCTACGTCGGAGGGATCTGATTGGACGACGATTCCATCCACGTGACCGTTCATTTCTTCTTCTTTTTCGACAGATGGCGCTAGTGTGTTGTTGACGTCGGACGATTCGGTTCGGCGGTTTCGTTTGCGCTTGAGCGATTTGGCGCCACCTTCGAGTGTTTTGTTGACGTGTCGGAGAGGGTGGGTGGAGTTTGGGTCGAGGTCGGGTCGTGGTTGGTCGACGTTGTCTGGGGTTGTTATGGTCGGTGGTGTGCGTGGTTGGAATGGCGGAAGACCTTTTAGTTTGGTGGCGTCGATGTTGTGGAGAGCGAACGATTCTTGGATGAGCGTCTCGATTAGTTTGTTGACGCCCATCGATGACTTTGGCGCTGGAATTGTCCCTGGCGAGAGAGAGATTTTAGAATATAATGCGATACAAAACTACAGGATACAAAGCAATGCAAAGTAACATGATACATCCCAATGCCAAACTTCGTCTTGAGCTTCTTAGTCTCTCTCTCCCTTTGTTTAGGAAACGCCTGAAGACTATGCTATTCGTTAGCGGCAGTGCTAACTAGGGTCGGGAGCGCTACTGAATCTGTGAGCGGCGCTATATAAATGTTCAATTACAATTACAATTACAATGCAACACAATACAATGCAATACAATACATCTGCACGCGATACAATACAATGTAATACGTCTCAATGCTGTGAAAAAATGCAATAAATCTCAATGCAATTTAATAATACTATTTAAAGATGATGCAAAGAGAAATACTGCGATAGAGAGAGAGACACAGAGAAAGAGAAAGTCAGTGAGAGGCAGAGATAGACAGAGAAACACAAAGAAACACCTGAAGACACAGACAAACACAGTAGGACAGAGAGAAAGGCAAACCAAGCCACATTTCACAGCAGTTAAACAAACACAGCTCCTAAACCAACAGTTACTCTCAAATCAAATCTGGAAAACACTTCTAAAGAAAACCAAATCACACGAAAAACCAAGAATTGTGTCCTGACCTGCGTTTGACCCGGTTGTCATTGAACCCATCTGTCGTCTCTCACCGGTCAACAGGGAACCAGAGCGCAGGAATTCTGGGTAGGCCGCCAACAGATTCGCATTCATGAAAATATTGACCTTTTGACCTCCAGGTACGGAGGAGACGCTAGACTTCTCTGCCGACCCGGAAAACTGGAGATGATTATCCGACGTCAAAGACGGAGGAAAAACGCTTGAAGTTTCCCCGTCAAAGACTGAGGAACAAGACTGATCGGGGGAAGACGACCCAAAGGAAGTGGAGGACGAACCGGAATTCCCCACTCCTCCGTCGTCCAGCTTCTTCTTGTATTTCTTCTGGAGTTTCAGCGGCATACGACCTTCACCGACCGGAGAAGTGGTAACAGAGGTCATTGTGACGACGTCTTCTTCTTGAACGACCTTCATGATCAGCTTCTCGTTGATCTCTCCGATCGTCATTGCAGCCACGTCTCCTCCGTTCCTCTCCGACGCGTTCACCTCCTCCTCCGGTCTCCTCTCGACGCGCAACCTCTCCGGCGTTTCGAAGGTCGTTGCCGCCTCTGGCACCGAAATCGACCGCGAGATTGCATTGTTTGCAATGCCACCGCACAGCTCAAGGTTTCCATTCCTGCTGTGCGGCGGGGTGCTCGGTTTGTTTATCGACGAAAGCTTGTCGATGGCTTGCTGCTTTTTAGTCTTTGGAAACGACTGAATGATGCTTGGTTCGTGTTCTTTCGAGTACGCCGCTTCGATGACCTTTTCAACGACGAACTTCCGAAGGTCGCTTCGGATAAGTTTACCGACGCCGTCGGACTTCGACTCGTCTGCGACTCCGGACGACTTTGAAGTCGAGACCGACCTCTCCGAATTTGGAGCAAGTGAGGAGAAGTCTGGGACTTTTGTCGTGGGAGGAAGAGAATTCGAAGTCGAGACCGCGGCGGTTGGAAGAAGAATTTTCAGTCGCTGGTTGGTTGACAATTGTTGCGTCGGTTGGCTGAATAAGTAAGTAAGTGGATGACCGATGAAAGGTATTTTGTTACGGTCGGACTCCGGTGGTGATGTCACGGCCGGACCCCCGAACAGCGGCCGAGACAATGGCCCTGAACTCTGATCTCGTATGACGTCAGGTTTGGTGACGTGTGGGGCGTTTGGTGATGCAGAAGGATTTACGGTCGCGCTCCAGGTGAGTTCGTTTGAGGTCGCGACTTTCAAAGTCGGTTCTCGTCTGTCAGGACTTCTCTCCGTGGCAATCGGATCGCGACTTGCCATGACAACTCCCGCCTTTCGATCGATCTCTGCTAGAGATGTGCGAGACTCGACGCACGAAGTCTGGAAAGTATCCGTACAATGAGACAGATCCATCGGCCAATCCACGCTCGTCTTACGCAGCGCGAAAGACTCTTCTGCCTTGCGTCCAGCAAAGAATTTCGTCTAAGAAATACAATTTAATACGTAGGTAAGGAACTGTTACTTTACAGGGTTACTGTCTAAGGAGGGCATGTCATTTTCATAGTTATATAGCGTGTGTGTTATACAAAGATTTACAAACCATGCACCCTAGCTGAGTGTTATATTCGTGGGCGTGTTATATAAATTAAATTTAACGTTAAAAATTTTTCAATCTGACAGTTGAATAAATGGCACCAAGAACAGAAAAATACAAGTTCGAAACCCGCTAGCCCCATAAGGTTGATACAGCCTTGCACTCCATGGAGGTGATGGCAAAAATGACCAGAAGTATGAACATGTAAGGATATTAATAGAATATGTTTAACAGAAATTAAATACATGCACGAAAGTCAGATTGCAACCATACGTTACTAAATCAGAGTAATGCACGAGTACCATACGTAAGTTATTGAAAAGAATACAGCATGCAAACTCTACGCATACATTAAACAAACATACATGAACATAGGTAAACACACCAACGTACAACATACACATATAAATATACACACATACATAGAACCTACATACATAAGTGTACACATAAGCACACACATATACACAGTTTACACACACACACAATACACACACACACACACACACCCACAATACACACACAATACACATGCACACACATACATACTGCTGACACTAACCTCTGTCTCCGTATCCATCTTCTTGATAGATGGCATCACTGATGACCACGAAGACATCAACTCTTGATTGGACGTCCCGTCTCTTCTGCTGCTCGTCAGTCCCACGATTCTTTGGTCAGTTACGTTGTTCAGCGTGGTGGTGGTCACTCCTCTGGACAATAGTGGCTGAGTGGACATCGTGTGTGTGGGATCAGAAGTGGTGGACAACTGACCACTGCTGCTGGTCAAGGTCTGCTGACCAGCCATCAGTAGCATGCTCAAGCCACCCATGTTGGATGGATCTAAATATCAAAGAACGAAAGATAATTCATTATGTTTGATCATGTTAAACACAACTTTAGTCAAACACGGAAAGCTAGAAGAAGGAGGAGGAAGAGAAAAAGAGGAAGAAAAGGAGGAGAAGAAATAGGAAAAAAGAGAAAGAGGAGAAGATTGGGAGAAGGAATGGAGGAAGAAAATGTGTATGGGAGAAAGAAAGGTTGAGAAAGCAAAGAATAGGAGAAAAAGCGGAATAGGAGGAGGAAGAGAAGGAGGCTGAGGAAAAGGATAATGCAGAGGAGAATATAGAGGTAGAAGAGAGGCAGTATAGGACAGGAGTGAGAGAAGGAAGAGGAGGAAAAGGAGGAAAACAATAGGAAAATCGAATAGGCGAAGGAAGAGTCATGATCAATCAGTCTCGACTTGTAATTTAAATGATGGCAGAGATTTACTTGTAGTTCTCTTGGCAAGTTACCTGCAAGTTTTCCCGGCGAAATTCCAGTTGAAGTGAGAACGAGATTGTGTGGGATGGCAAGTGAACCGGCCGGAAGTCGACCTGGTTTGTTGCCAGAGGTCACGACCTGGGCTGCATGCTTCTCCGGATTGTACCACTTGTAGTCAGGATTCGCCTTCAGGAATGCCTCCTTATACTGGAAATACACACAGGCGCTCAAACTATGCATATCACACTTTTTTATATCTTCATATTATTATGAGTTTTTAAATAGTGCACCTTAAAGATAATCTACTCATATTCATAATATACTGGTAACAATAACAAAGTTTGACCCTAACACAGTTGTGCAAGCAAATCAAATCTGTTTTATTTTATTCTACAGTAATTTCAAGGATACGTTAAGAAGCACCGCTGATGAATAGTTTTCTTGAAATAGCACTTTACAAATATTAGATAAGTCACCATGGTTCCCCGCAAATACTTGTGCAGGTGCGGACAAAACACGATGGCCATGGTTAAATTTTCAGGATATTAACAGCATGGGTATTTTTCATAGATGTTGCTAAATGTAAACTTCTGAGCTTCATGTTGTGTATGATCAGCATCGATAGTGCTTTAGTGTGAACAAATTTCTTTCCTTAAAAATCAAAACAGAGAAGTTAAAAATAGAATCAAAATTTTTGGAGGGGTGAGTGGAGGCCAATTGCCCCCTTCTTGCCCTTGCCCTATGTGCGGACCCCCATTACAGCCACAACTGGTGCAGTAAGATATTTTTTAGCTGAACTGCATAAGTCACTCTAGATTTCCATCCTTTCTATACCGCATCTCTCACCTGTTTTGCCAAATCAGTGTACATGTATTTCTCGTCTGGTCCGAGATTCGCCCAAAGGTCGCCGAGGATTCTCGTCACCGAACGATTATCGAGACTCGGATTCTTTTCGTGTACGAGACCTCGATGTCGCTTGCAGAAGATGAGAAACGCATTCATTGGACGCTTGACCGTCTCATGTTTGATGATGTCGGGATTTTCCGCTGGTTCTTCCATCTATAAATAGACACGATCATTTGCACAGTTCGAGCTGTGTGGTAGGTATGAGTCTTGAAGAGATTGAAAACACACGAAGAAATGCGAGAGAAAGTCTATTGATGTGTGATGGGAGAGTTAGAACCATTTGAAAATATCACAAAAAGCCACTTCTCTGCACTAATAAAATTGAACACAGATATTATATCATGTGAAGAGAATGAAGATAACAAGATATTTTTAAGCAATCAATAAATCAATCAGAAGTTTATAGAACGTGAAAATAGCCTACTGGAAGAAATCGGGCATAGAATGTGAAGAACGTGATGATACCAAGATATTTTGGAGAGAAACCGTGCAAAGAATGAAGTGGTGAAGTAGCCAGAGAGAGAGAACAGACAGAGGAAGCAGAAATGCTGGCATGGCAGGTTGATTAAAAATCATTATTATTTAATTAAACAGACTGAACGAGTGAAAGGAACAGGATGGTGACCTTGAGGAGGTGAGGCTTCAATTTTAAAACAGAATTCAAAATTACAAGCACACTTGATACTGTAACACTGATGGAGGTTCATTTAAGAGAGTTGAAACTCGGTCTAGCACGTTTCATACACAATCACCTTGAATGACTTTGCACCTATTTAAATGGATGAGCAGTGGTGAAGAATCTAACACGATCAATTCATTACACGATGGGGCAAAAATACAATGGTCATGGGAAAAAATTCTGGCAAGAACAAACTAAGAACATGGGTATTTTTCACAGAGGACTGCTTAAATGTAAATTTCTCAGAACTTTTCATTTATCGTATTATTTCATTCATGCTTTACAGCAAAGAAATTTGCTAAAAATCACACAAGCAATAGTTAAAAATAGATTCAAATTTTCCAGTAGGAGGGGCAAGGGCCACCCTCTGCCCCGTGTGTGGGCGCCCAAGAGTCGAGGTCATACGGTCGCCAAAAACTTGTAGTTTGACCATTGCAACCTTCAATTCAATTCAATTCAATTCAATTGTTTATTTATTTCCTTGGAGCATATCAAACACAACCTGAACATAGTGCAACTTAACTATACAACGTGTTCATACTGTCTGACAAACATATTAATATAACACATTTGAAAGGAAAATTATCAGAAGCACATTTCATTGTATCAACCAGGAAAGGGGAAGACCCAGAAGGGGCACTAGCCCCGCTGGGAAGGGCCCACCCTATAGCTCAGCTTAATGTTGGTTGTACAGAAACAGAACATAGTAATTATGCTGTTAATTCTGAAGATGATAATAACTCGACATTTAATAGAACAACATGCAATCCTATGAGACCAACAAATAGAAAAAGCAAACAAGCTAGATGCATTCAATCACGTTCCCTTAGATTAAGATGGTCTCTCCAGCGCTTATTAACCTTTAAATCACTGAGACCATTTAAAATAAATCGTATAACCATCATTAACATTTTGAACTTGAGTATATTTATAGCGCCTTTTCCATCAGCCGAGGAGGAGGCTACACTAAACCGTCTGACTATCATTCACATAATTATCATTATCTTTTACCCCCAGGTACTTCATGCCGAGATAATTATTAATTGAGATTAATGTCTGGAGTGTCCGGTCTAGTCTTCAGCGTTTCGAGAGAAAGCCAGATTATTATTATCATCACCATAATTATTATTGACATTATCGCTATGTCAACAATGCGAACCTGACAGAGATGACACCCCGCAAAAGTCCATGGTGCCGAACAACCCTCTTGTCTACGCCTCTACGGTCGTGCCCAGGTTATTCTGAGGTTAATGGCGACCGATCAGAACACCTTGTCTATAATAAATGTCATCGTGACCCATGAATGCAGCGATGTCTTTCAAAGACGAACGGACATCATTGCCACGGCTGCGCTCATCACGTGCCGCTAAAAATAGACCAGGCTGTTCGCAACAATGTTCCTCTTTCCATCTCATCTGAAAGTCGTGTCATCCGCCATTAAAGATGTAAATGCTAAATCGTCGCGACTTCCATCTTCACCCAGGGTCTCCTGGTCGAAACCGTTCAAGACGTCTGGCAGGGAATTATTCATCTGAGTGGCGGCCAGTCGCCCTCAGCAATGCCTCAGCTATGCCCGCGATCTCATCACAGAGGCAGAACGCGGCCTGTCAATCAAACGCCACGACCAGCACCCGGATGTTAGACCTATTTTCAGGCTCGCTTTATTACGCGACACGGGCCATGTCTTCGCTCAGCAAAATCTGGGACAAACTTGAATGGAAATCGAACCGCCGACGCTTGCTTTCCCGCATCGTGCCCTTCCCCATCGCCACCGGGTCCTAGCAGGATGCAAGGGACCCGTCCTCTGCCACCGAACACGATCCCGCTAGCCGATCAACGCCAGTCAGCGCCCTCCGATTTGACTCGACGGCGGCGGCGAGGTGGCCACTGGTTGGCTGCGGCTGGCAAAGAACGTCTGCCGCCGCCGCGGCTGCCGTTGTTACGCGCAGTTTTCAACGCATAGGTCGTCGTAACGATCCGATCGAACGCGGCGCTTACCTTCCACTTCGCTGATCGACGATTCCAATTCGCTTTTCTGTCAACGATGGTTCCGCGATGCAGAAAAACAAGACGGTTTCGCTACGGAAGAACACAACACGGTCGTTCAGATATCACAAAACAATCGCATAACATATCACCATCTAGCGGCCGACACTGGAATCGCCGCGGCCTGGCGCACGGGCGGGAGGGCGCTGGGCAGGCAGCCGGGCGGGCGGGCGCCATGGCCCCAGCCAGCCCCATGAAGCAGGTGCGTTATCTGACTTGACCCAAATACATGATTATTCGAGTTGGCGTCGGCGGGCGCTGTTGGTAGTGGTTTTCGACGTGTTGTGCTTGTGTGACCTAGATAGACAGAGCGCTGCCTGGAACGGCGGTTGTTGTTAAAGAGGTCGTGACAGACAAAGGCAGATTATTATTTAGGCCTATTCGTTGGAACTTTTAGGTTCGCGTTGTGTTCAGCGGTCTACTGCTGATGCTGATGTTTTAGGCCTGCAGCAGCATAGGCCTAGAGGGCGCGCGGTTTAAAATGAGACCCAGGGTCGGTCGAGAGCAGCCTAGCTGCCTGGGAATCTGGGATAAAATTAATTGGTTGCCGAGTGAGACTGCATTTAAAAATGTGAATTGCAGGCAGTTTAGTCTGTGAGATGCGTGAGGAGACGATGAGATAAATTCTGGAGCACCTCTGGGCAGATCGGGTGTGAGACTAGCCTATCTGGCTTTATGAGTACGTTTTAGAAGCAAATTGAAATGCCTCAAATCAGTCCATTGGCTAATGTAGAGTTGTAGACCCTACTTGCACTTAATTAGGCTAAACAGTTTAAACTTCAAATTTACCAGATAATCCTCCGCGCTCAGTTTTCTCGTTCTTCTCGACTTCCGGTCACTGTATGAGTCCGCTCATAGGGCACTTAATTATTTTCTTCTTTGAAAAGTGACACATATTTTTGACTGTTTCTGCTTTCTGGCCCCATGGTGGCATCCTTGTCAAACAGACAGAATCTTCTCTAGGCCTATATGTAGGCCTAGACCTATAATACATATTATATATATAATATTGTAGCCTATATAGGCCTATTCTTATTAATCGAAGAACCAATCAATCCCTCTCCTCCTGACCTCCTCACATTCCTCATAATTTAAACTCTAAACACCACCCACCTTATCCGTCCGTCCGTCTGTCCGCTCATCTGCTCGAGGGGGAGCGGGGGTAGAATCATGGATAACACGCTGGCGTAGAGAGCGAGAGGTAGGCCTAACGAGTTCGACTCCCCGTTGTGCGGACATGCCTTGTAGGCTTCATTTAGGTTTGCGAGCTACTATAGCGCCTATTAGGCCTTTTGCAGGTTATCTGTTGAACTCTGTTCTGCCAGTAGGCCTATAGGCTAGTAACGCTAGTTAATATGTGTGTATTCTGTGTTTTTGTGAATTGTTTAAATTGCATAATTATGGTAGGCTACGTTGTAGCCTAACCGGTTGCGTTCTGTCAACCGGATTGTTGAATAAACGAATAGGCCTATTAGCTAGGCCTATAGGCCCTAGCTGGTGGCTCTGCGGATTTTGACCCGCTAGCACTGACTCTCCGGACTTTACCCGCTGCCTATCGATTTTGTTTTGATTAAGCGCCTGTGAATAAGCTGGTTCCCGCGACTTCGCTTTTGTGGGCGCTGTAGAAGTCTCGAGATTACGATTACGATTAGGCCTACGATGTTTAGAGGGCCCCACAGTATAAATAATTAACAGTACGTCGATTTCGGATCTCGCAGTCGTCAGAATAAGTGACGAGATTTAAAGCCCCACCCACTGTCATCCGCCATTTTCGCAGCAATAAACTCCATAAGCAAATTACAGTTACTTTCAATTCTATGGTACAAACTACAAATTTCGGTTTCCGGCAGCCGCCATATTAGTCGGGATTCATTAAAAGAACTGCAATGTACTGCCCGGAAAAAATTTGCTACAAGCTGGAAATAACAAATAATGAAAGATAAGAAAATAATATATCCAAAAAGTGAGCCCGAGCCTCTGAGATCTCCTGCTAACTCATTTTATTAGAGAAATTTGAGGGCATTAAATCAATGGCATTTTTACTATACGGCTTAATCTCGAAGCCGGGTTGCATTAAAAGAACTGCAATGTACTACGCGGAAAAAGTCGCAACAGGCTGGAAATAACAAATAATTAAAGTTATAATAATAATATATTTTAAAAAATGGTCCCCAGCAACTCAACTCTCACTCTGGGTTATTTTATAAAGAGAATTGTTATGGTGTACTATTAATAGCAATATACGATGCAAATGCTGGTCTATTGCTACCAAGATGGAGGCTGACCACGTCACCAAAAAAAGTTGGCAACAGGCAGCCATCCGGGTAGACCTACTGGTAATTATTTATACTGTGAGGGCCCGCTCTGGTGTAGGCTATGCTATTGCAGGCTGTCTGTTCTGTTAATATGTAAGATGGATGTCAATTAAGATTATTGCATAACTTGAAGGCATAGGCCTACAAGTCATGTAAAACTCAGTGCGTTTGCAGGCGTTTCATTAAAGAAAAAATATTCTTATTGTTATCATCAAAGCGAGAACATGATTGTAGGCTACTATATTCCTTGACATAGAAGCTGAGAGTTTCGACGTTGGCGCATAGATCTAGTTACTCAATATTATATGACAATATATATTATGAGATCGTGGTTTTTATAAGTTTTGCTTCAACGATAAATAAACCAACAAATAATAATATAATAATGAATTTCTGGTTAAACCGTAGTTTACGTTGATTAATTATTTTCACTTTACCCCACGTTGATAAATTATTTGGCTATTGCTATTGATATACAAGTAATTTCTGGATCGCCAGGTTCAATCCAGCTTCCATTTCAACTATAAATATGCCTTTATCCAGCTTCCATTTCAGGTATAAAATGCCTTTATCCAGGTCCTACTTCTCAAGCGTTTTTCATCAATCCAGCTTCATTTTCAGCAGAATGACTACACTAACCCTAAAACTAACCCTAACCGACCCTCACGACGCCTAACCTGAGCCCTAACCGACCCTCATGCGTAAAATCCCGCTTCTATTCCGTCACTAAATATTTGTCATCGAATGTAAGAAATTGGTTGTCGGATAAAAAAAGTACGGTTTTTTCGTCAATCCAGCTTCCATCTTTTCGCGTTTTCGGTTTATATTGCTACTTCCGGTTGCGAATGTTCAGAAATTGTAATAGCACGTTTTATGGCGCGTTATATTCGTGATTTTAGGCGTTTATTAATTAATCAACGTAAACTACGGGATATCGATAATGAAAATAATTAATCAACGTAAACTACGGTTTAACCGAATTTCTATTAAAATTTCAGTCGCGTTTGTTTAAAAAAATCCAGATTTTGATTTAAAGTTTGATAATGAGTATGTGTGTGGTGCGAGCAGTGGGTCTAAATTTCCAACCCACAGTATTGCCATAACGCCGATTAGAGTTGGAGGTTGGCTATTGGACTTCTTATATTAATTTTATTATCAATGTTATTGACTTTCCATGTAATTTGTTGACTAGCGGCGATATTGTAAGTACTGATCAGTTTCTGTTATAGCACAATCGGCATAGTTGACAACCGTAAACTTATATCCGAAGCTTCTGTTTAATAGCAATGTGCTAAAAACGACAAGTGCTATAGAAATTAGTAGAATGATTGTCATGACACAGCGATGTCTGTGACTATAACCTATCTTTGTCTCTGCCCTGAAACTTTCACTGTTTTTGCTGAGCTGTAATAATTTAGTTAATTGGCATGTCGACATTTTGGCAATCCTGTCAACGGCGGTTTTTAATTATTACACACGGAAATTCAGATATGTTCCCCGATGACTCTACTTTGTGATGTGGTGGTGGTGGTAATGGTGGTGGTACCCCCACCACAATTACAACCACCACCATTACCATCACCACCACACCCACCCACCACCAACACCACCATTACCATCACCACCACACGCACCACCACCAACACAACCATTACCATCACCACCACACCCACCACCACCATTACCAACACACCCACCACCACCACCATTACCACCACCACCACCATTACCACCACCACCACCATTACCACCACCACACCCACCACCACCATTACGAGCACCATCACCACACCCACCACCACCATCATTACCACCACCACCACCAACTGAATCTGTGAGCGGCGCTATAAAAATTTTCAATTACAATTACAATTACCACCACCACCACCATTACCACCACCACACCCACCACCACATCACAAAGTAGAGTCAACGGCGAACATATCTGAATTTGAATGTGAAATAATTAAAAACCGCCGTTGACAGGATTACATTATCCGTGTGTAATAATTAAAAACCGCCGTTGACAGGATTGCCGACATTTTAAATGCGAGTTTTCATAACAAATGCTGAATTTGATATCTTTAGGTGTCCAGATAGACAGATGTAGTTAGCACTCGCATTATCTCGACCACAACGGTGACAAAACACATCTACAATGGATTCCGCCATGATGGAGGTTCCAAGCAACACACCAATGGCCTTCAACGACAGAAGTTACGGTTGCCTAGTTCTAGACAGACTGGTCCTTCAACGTGAGCTGAAAACATTCTGCGACGTCGTCCTTCACACTGACGACCACGAATATTCAGCGCACAGGAATGTGCTCGCCGCGAGCAGTCCGTATTTAGAGTCATCGCTCACGAGAAACAACCAATCGACAAACCACATCGCCATCAACTGTAACAATCACCGCATCTTTGAGGCCGTCCTCAACTACATGTATTCGGGAAAGATCATCATTGACGGGGAGAGCGTCACGGAGGTTCTACGGCTGGCGAATTTCCTGGCGATCGCGAAACTCAAGGAGCACTGCGCCGAGTACCTTCAGCAGGGCCTCACCACCTCCAGCTGCTTCCACATCCGCGACCTTGCCGACAGCAACGGACTCTCGGTTCTCTCGAAAACGGTCGAAGCGTTCATCTTCGCGCACGTCATCGAAATCATCGGCCATGACGAGGCGCTCGAGTTGTCAGAGTCGAAACTCGACTTCCTCATAAGTCGCTCGATGCCGCTCACCGAAGTCCAGCGGGTGAAGCTGATCTGTCGGTGGGTGGAGCGTCGGGTCGGGGAGCGACGCACCCGCTTCCCCACTCTCTTGACGCACATCCTCTGGGAACGCGTCGGGGCCATTGACCTGTGCAACTTCCTGCAGGACACGGCTCTGCTCACGGACTGCGAGTTCTGCATGTACCACGTCCTTCAGAGCGTCAAGGACAGCTGCCTTCTTCCCGATATCTACTTCGACAGCCTTGCAACGTTGCGCCGGAAATTCGTTGACCCCGTGACCTCTGTTGAGACCTGCGATCCCACTGGTGAGGATGCAGTTGCTGAAATGGCGAAACCTGGGGAAGACGAGGAGGAGGAACTAGTGAAGGACTGGGACAGCGCCAGCCTCGAGTCAGAAGCGACAATCATTCTTGACCAGAAGGATATCCGTCTGCTCGATAATTCGTCTCCCGCGAGAGAAACACCGATGTCACCATTTGATGACAAAAAAGACATTCTTACTTCAGCCTTCCCGGATAAGTCTGATAAAATTATTCCGGGAAGCAAAAGTAAACGAGCGTGTAAGAAGCTGGTGCAGATACAGGACGAAGAATTGCGCACCGAAGATGATCCGCAAGATGACGCAAAGCCGGGAATCGCGAGAAAGACTCGAAAACGGTTGAGAGAAAACGACGAAAATGCTGCGAGTGTCAACGACGTCGTTAGCGACAAGGAAAAGAAACGAAGGAAAACTTCGACCGTGAAGAAGCTCTCCAAGAATAACAATGCCACTCAACGTAACAAAGAAGTGAAAACAAAACGTAGGAGACAGCGTCACAGTTGCCCTCGTCTGACCTGCGACCTTTGCCCTTTCACGACCCTCAACTCGGAAAAAATGGAGATTCACACGAAATCTGCTCATCAGGACGGCTCCAAGTTTTCTTGCGCCGTCTGTAGTTTCGCGTGTAACTGGAACCGCGAGTTCTACACGCACATGAAGTCGCACTATCCTGGTCCTCCGCATCTCTGCGATCGTTGCGGATTCTCGGCGGATAGGATCCAACTGCTGCTTGTCCATCAGATGGATCACACGGATGAACGGCCGTACGAATGCAAGTCTTGTGGAATGAAATTCAAAATGAAGAATAACCTCGTTGCGCATTCTCGATGTCACTCAGGTTGATTGCGTTGGAGTCTTCTATGTTGCAAATATTTATATAGCACCTCTGTTTTCACTGCTTGTGTTTCTAGCTGCTGTGTGGTGTAAGCAAGTGTGGCTTCATGCCATGAGAGACGTGTGTTGAGCTAAGCCAAATGGGACTGTGCATGAAGTTAGAGGAAGACTGTCTAAACAGGAAAATACGATGCATAACTAAGTCCAATGAACGTGCATTGACGTATGGAGAGATGAAAAGCCTGCATTGGTGCCTGCATAATGCATATAGGGAAAAGAGGGGGCACTTGTGCTCCACTGCTCCACATAATGTTTTCACTTTTTATTTCTTCCGTGTAATAGCGCTAATGTTACACAAAGTGAAGCTGAGAAATTTACATTTAGAAACCTCCATGAAAAATTCCCATTATCTTGCGTTTTGTGCTTGGGCATCCATGGGGGGGGGGGGATCTCCCTGGGCACCAGTGTGCCATGAAGGCAAAGGTCTTGATGCTTGAAGTACAAAGAATTTACCCTAGAAGGTCATTCAAAAATGTTGTTGGTGTCATTTTAAAATGTTTAAATGTTTGTGGCCATTAGTGGTATATTAAATTTAAAAGCATTGTCATTGTCTTTGTTGCAGGTGAAAAGCCATTCGTTTGTCCCGAATGTGATCGTTCATTTGCGACGAAAGGAACGTTGGAGCAGCACACCGTCACTCACAGCAACCAACGTCCGTATCTTTGTGATTTCTGTGGATTCAGCACCAAGTACCAGTCACACCTGATCGCCCACAAGCGCCTGCACACAGGTATCTACCTACTTCCCATCATGGTATGGTCAATGAGGGAGTGAGGGGTATGTAGGTTATCTGCTGGACAGATGGGTAGGTAGGTTATCTGCTCAGGATGGATAGGTAGGTTTACTGCTCAAAAGGTGGTTAGGTAGATTTTCTGCCGAAGTGGGGCGGGCTGCGTCAAGTCAAGGGGTTGTCCAAAGGGTAGCTAAAAGAAGGTATGGGTGCACTTTCCAGGTGTCGAGATCAAGAGAGGGGCATGGCAGCTGCTAAAACAGGTGTTGTTTATGTCAAGGTGAACTGGAATCAGAGGATGGAATTAAATTTAAAGATGAAGTCTCGTTGTTTTTGTCTTTTCCATTGCAGGCGACGTATTCAAATGTCAATTCATGAACTGCGATTATTCAACGCCGAAACGAAGTCAGTTGGCGTGTCACATGCGCTGTCACATGCGAATCCGATCACACACGTGTGTCACGTGCGGCAAGAGTTTTGTCGAGAAGAGTCACCTGGTTCGACATGAGCGACTACACCTCGACGACAAACCGTTCAAGTGCGACCTCTGCGACTACGGCAGCACACGTCGCGACAAACTGAAGGAACATCAAGCCAAATACCATGACGATTCGTCAACGGCTCGCATGGCTTACCATCCTCGCAAGCCAAAGCAGGCAGATTCAAATCAGACGGACGGGACAAAATCCACGAAACCGGATAAGACGGCTAAACCGAGAAAAGTTGCAAAGCCGCCGCCGTCGGTCAAGCCGACGACCAAGCCGACGACAAGACCGGGTAAACTTCCAAAGCCGGCGAAGTCGACGAAGAAGATAATTGCGATGGTTAAGCGTCGTAGCGATGGGCAAAGCGCAGGAAGTTCATCAGGGTCAGAACCAGCGCAGGACTGTGGTGCGAGAGTGGGGGTGTTGGTAGATACCACAGTGACTTCAGATCAGCAGAACATCTGTATGTACGCTCAAAGCGGTCTCGTACCAGTGCAGCTCAACACGTACGCCACTCTCGGACTGGTTCCCTTCCAGACGAACGGATTGGCTACGATTCAGATCAACACGGTGACGCCCGTGCATGCCAACCTCGCTTCGCATGATCTGCTGAATATAACGTCAAACGGTGGACATGTCAACATTCTCTCAGGTGGGCAGTTTCTTGGCATGACCTCAGGAAATGCCAACGGAATCACAAACGGACAGATTGCGGGTTTGGGAAACACGAACGCGTTTGTGAACGGACAGATAATTGGGCTTGGAAATGTTTTGTGCGACGCTGGTACTCAGGTTGATCTCGTATCCAACGGACACTCAAATGCTGCTGCTGCCTTAGCAAATGGACAAACAAATACGAACGGTGTCAATAATGGAATGGACAGTCCCACGGATGGTCAGGTCGACATATACTCCAACGGGAAATTGATCGCTCATGGAAGTATCCCTTCGGATCAAGTCAACGGACATCTGCATGCGATTGCAACTGGACAGGCGTCTGCTATTGGGTTGAGTAACATCTCACCACGTTCACAGACAAGCAGTCGGTCGGATGTTGCCGGTCCATCGCACGCCAGCAGCGGACCGTCGATTTCTCAGCAATGTGATGCCACCCTGAGTGGAACGGTTAATGCGATTGTTTCGTCCAGTGGTAATGGGATTTCGAGTGGAATGGATCCTCGGGTAAATGGATCGTCGTCGAATGCTACGTCCGATGCAAATGGGATTTCGAATGGAAATGGTGCGTTGGATTCGCTTGGAAATGTTGTCGTCTCGAATGGAAACACAGTCACGCTTTGGAATGGTTTGGTTAATGGAAATGGACATGTTATGTCAAATGGAAACGTAGTTGCTCATGGGAATGGTGGATTGGTTAACGGAAATGGAAATGTTGTCTCGAATGGAAATGCAATTCTTAACGGCAATGGGTTGGTTAATGCTCACGACTTTTCGAATGGAAATGGAATTGCGGTTGTTTCGTTAAGCAGTGCTTCTGCGACTGTACGCTTGAATGGTTCAGTGAACGCGGCTCAAATTGCATCGATTGATGGTGCGGCGGTCGACTTAGGAATTGCTGATGCTTCTTTGAATGCCCGTCCAACTGATTCCTGATGTTGAATTCGCTGTTATTACTATTGTGAAGTTATTCAGTCATGAATGTAGAAATGTGGGAGAATCAAGACGGGCTATCGGTCTAGCAGCAGCATTGAGCACAGACTGTAGTGAAAATAGACAAACCTTAGGAAAACCAACGAGGAGGGAATTAGCAGTTTAGGATATTTTGACAGTCAAGTATTGAATTGAAGCAAAAGAATGCTTTCAAGTCAAAGGCTTGTTGCAGTTATAGAATTGGGAGAGTGTCCTTCATTCCTAAATCAGTTATTCAAAATTTCAGCTGGATGAGAATTCAAGATTGGCGAATTAAATTCCAGAACGATGATAAATAATATTGTATCTAAATTAATTATTGACAGATGTTTTAAACATTAGATTCTTTAGGAAACGGTTTACAGTTTCAGCAACAATGCTGTTTTGTTTTTATTGGACGTCATCCAAATACTTTAACTTTCAGATTGTATTTTGCCACTTAAGTCGAATGTGCCAGTTAATGGCATATAACTACACTGTTTAGCTGCAAAGTTTAGCAAATAATATAATGATTTGTAAATATATTTATTTTAATATAATACAAAAGAGGATTCAATGATGAATATGTCGTTGTCGTTTTTATGAGGTTCATTTGCTGAATGCTGTTAGTCACTGCATCGAATTACCCTACCGTTGTAATGCATCTTGTGTTATATGAATTCAACCAATGATGATATGTTGAATTAATTTGCAATTTCACAGGTCTCCATGATGCAGGCCTATGTATTTTTATTATAGTATACATGTATGTATGTGTGTGTATATGAATGTAGCTTTTATTGAGCAATGTACAAGAGTTGCATTAGTTAGACCAGTTTATTAACATTGCTTAGGTGTATGAAAGAAAACCCACGAGAGCATGTTAGTTGGTAGAGAGAGGGTAGGGCAAGAGGAGGTGCAATACTAGAGGGGTCACTGTCTTTGTAGATTTTAAGAAGATGTCTGTAGACTAAATCTGTTTTTCTAAATCTATCTGTGTGCCTGTCTTGTCAATTGCAAGTGAAGGACTTGCCCAAGGTTCCTATGTGGCGACTTGAGGTGGATTCGAACCTGCAACCCTTCGGCTGCAAGGCAATGAGCATACTCACTACACCACCGCACCCCACAAATAAATGAATGAATGAATACGTCATCATGCTGGATGGAACCTTTTAAAGCAAAGCGAACTGCACATATGCACAGGTTCACATATATCTCGGTTGCAATATGACGTACGATCTCGATTGTAGGCAGGAAGTAATGGTCAGAATTGCAAAGGCGACGGCAGCACTAAAAGCTTTAGACAGGATCTGGAAGAGCAAGGCCATAAAGCAGGAAACTAAACTGAGTGTGCTGAGAACTTGCGTTTTCAGCAGCATGCTATATGGATGCGAGGCTTGGGTAATAACAAAAGACATCGAGAAAAGAATACTAGCTTTTGAAAGAAAATGCTATAGGAGGATTTTGGGAATAGTGTGGACGCAGAAAGTGACTAACGTGGAACTGTACAAACGGATACACCTCAGGGAAAACATGATGCAGAGGATAATCCAGAGAAAACTGGGTCTGTTCGGTCACATATGCTGAATGAGCAACGACAGAAAAATAAAGACATTGGTGTTTGGATTGATGGACGGGCGAAACAAAAGAGGGCGACCACATAGAGAATGGGCGGATGATTTAATAGACTGGTGCGGAACATCATTGCAAGAGCTGAGCCACATCGCACTGGAAAGAGAACTGTGGAAGAATATGGTGAAAATGGCGTCGGACACCTACGGGCGATGAGCCCACGGTTTATGATGATGATGATGAACTGCACATCATAAAATGCCTCAAATGCGCCCTCGTAAACTTACCTTGTGTTGCTGATATTATTATTTAACATTCAACGACTTTTGCAAGATCTAATTAAAAGTTTTGTAAACATTTAATTGAACAGTTCACCGAGATTCTTCGCTTAGAATATTTTGTTCAGCTTCTTAGAATCCAAGAACACCGTTCTATGGTTTCGTTCAGCTGGTTATTCAAATCGCATGAAGGCGTTTTAAGATGACTGCATTGAATCTGCCGATTTGAATGAGATTCCTGAGAAAAATTTACAACGCTCCACTTAAGATGTTAATCGTTTTGTCTAAGCTTCTAAAGCGCCACTCCAAAGACAAGCGCAGGCACAAACTCCTTCACGAGCGCTGCGTCAAGCCAGAGGGGTTGTCCAAAGAGTCGTTCGAGTCTCTTGAGTCCGGTTTGCAGACAAAAAGGCATAAAAAAAGTTCATCGCATTAATTCCATAATCGTGGTCATGCAAACTGAAATCTACGTCTACACCAAGTTCGAATGTCGGCAACCAAAATATTTGCACACACACACACACACACACACACACACACACACACACACACACACACACACACACACACACACACACACACACACACACACATGTATACAGTGATTATTAATGCATCAATGAATGTTTAAAAGGATGCAGGCATATGCACACACAACCATATGCATACATACATACATACATACATACATACAAACATACATACATGCATACATACATACATACACTCTTGTGTACATACACCGGATTACTGTAAACACATACGCAAACAAACACACATGTATACACACTTGCTTATGTACATGCGTTCTCAATTCTTTTGCATTGTATTGTTCTTTACAAGCAGTTTTGTTCAAAGCGAACCAGTTACCCCAGGTATAGCTTTATATAGCGCCATTTATGGCCTTCCCCCTATACTGGTCACGTGGGGTAGGATATGATCGCCTGCGAGGACTCCTTCCAGTGTTCAGCCCCGAGGGTCGGCCACATCACCCTGGGAGGGGGTTCGCCAGTGGAGGAGGGGGCGATGGAACCCGGCGGATGCACTGGCTCCCTCTTGCGAACGACGAGGATGATGATGAGGACGATGACGAGGATCGTCAGCGTCAGCAGCCAGATGATCATTCCGAGGATGACGTTGGGATGGAGCAGACCGGATGTCAGTGAATAGCTGCCACTGCTGCCTCCGCAGCCGCAGTTATCGGTGCCGAAGACAGGAGAGGAATCTGGGAATAGAAAAAGACAGAAGACTTTGATGTTTGCAATCAGTGAGCTTACAAGTTAGACTAGTGAGTGAAAAAGCGAGTGGGCTTGTCAGTCAGTCAGTATGTCTGTCTGTCTCTCTGCATAGTCCACTGTTAGTAGGCCTATGTTTGGTCAGTCACTCAGTCTGTTTCTCAAACTGTTCTGACCATCTGTCTGCAGGCCCGGATTAAGCCCTCGGGGGGCCCGCCGCCATATTCTCAGGGGGGCCCTTAATTCACCATTACTTTCCGTCACCATACTCTTCCTATACAGCCCCACGTATTTGTGCGTGCCTATTATTGATTATGTAGGCCTAATTAAAAAACTTAATTATGTGTAGCTTAATGAAATAAAAATAATATGAATGACACTGTCTTTATAAATAGATTATATTCAGTTTAGCGGTTTAAATCCTGCTATGTACCAAATAATTATGGTTCACATTTTTCTACTCTTGGCATTGGCAAACTGGTCAAGAATGTCATTGAAGGAAACAGTATCTAAGAGATCACTCTCAACGCTAAGAAGTTCTAGTGCAGTTAAGCGTTTGTCAGTCATTGTACTTCGCAGCTTGTTCTTTATCAACGCCATTTTGCTAAAGGATCTTTCACCAGTGCAGTTGGATACCATCAGGCACATGTACATACGCAGAGCAATGGACACATTGGGAAATGTAGACTGAAGATCTTCCGTATGCAGCAACATGGCGAGAGAAGCCGGCGATTTACAGTCCCTGTTCTTTGCAAACATGACGAGCTGAACCATTTCATCAGGGAATACCGCGGCTTCTAAATCACCAGAATATGTTCTTGCCAATACAAGTGACAATTCTCTAATTTGACCAGCGTCCAGTACATCGAAGTCCGTGATTACTCTGAAGACATGCCGCACTTCTTTGTATGCAGCAATCCTATTTTTCAGTGATAGCGCTAACTGATTCACGATCACTAAAAAGAATTTATCCTTGTTGCTGTTCATGAGTGTGCAATAAAAACAGTACACAGATCCTTTAGACGGGCTATACAGCATCCATTTTCTTAGCTCAGTTTCGCCATTCACAGCTTTACCATAAAAGAGCTGGTTATTGAACTTACGAATACGACCTTTAGGTGCACTGGAAGTTGGGCTGTAGCGTCTTGCAGATGCTGGATAGTCATTCGCAGCATTATCGTTTGGCTGGGGTTCTTGCTGTAGCCAATATGCCACGGTCGCTGAGGAGACTGGGAACCAGTCAGATGGATCTTTGGAAACGCAACATAGGCCTACCTCGTTTTCTTGGACACAACTCTCGTCTGTACCACCACAGGTCTCGTCAGGCTCAGGTCGCCCTGTTAAAACAAATACAAGTACCATACTGTAGCTCTATGTTATAAACAATTAATGTCATTTCACATGAAAATTTTAAATTTCAACATAGAGCTTACTTGCGAAAACCATAATTTCTATTGTCCAATGAATACAGACTCTGCTGGATTTATGACGCCTAGGGTAGAAAGGAGGAAACCGTCATTCTGTTAGGCTCAGCCTACCAATGAGCTCCCTTCAAGGCTCTAATGACAGAACTAATGTTTGCTGTGCATCAAGCAGAGCACCTACATTTACTCTTCTAAGTCTCGATTAGGCCTACATCTGACCAATGAAACTGTTTCATAAATCTCTCAAGTTCTTTTTCTTTGCAGCGCTCGGATCCTGAATTAGCTTTCTTGACAGGGCTCTATAGGCCTATTTTTATAGGCCTTATTCTATAAAGCGAATGAATGAATGAAGCAAAGTTCTTTGATATAAGTACATAGGCCTATTATCCCCTATATATATATACATATATATATTTTATATGCGACTTAAATCATTTCACAGTTATAACATGAGCAAGGTTCTTGATTAAAAAGCCAACACAAATGAACCCTTACCGTATGGTATGTCTTCGACATAATGATTCTCTGCAGCTGACGATGCAGAATTTTGTGTTGTCATCTCTACGACATGAGACTCGCAAATTTCAGGCTCTTCAGATGTAACGTCAGTGCATGGCACATAACTATCGTCACCATTTCCAATCTGCCCCTGCTCCGACTCATTTGACGTGGCTGTCACTGCAGTGGAGTTCATGAAAAATCTATCCAGTTTTGGAATAGACGAAACGCTATTTCTTTCCCTGTCAGCGCGTTCTTTCGCTACTCGCCTTTTTTGAGCACCAGAACATTGAAATATTTTATTCTTCGGCATCGTTCACTGGTAAATGAGGAGATGAACGGCTGCGCTGCAAACGTCACCAAACTTTCTCTAATGCCTTCTTAAGACCTTTAGCTTCCAAACGTACCTAGTCTAGGGTGACCATACGTCCCGGTTTTCCGGGACATGTCCCGGTTTTTTGTGGTGCGTCCCGGTGTCCCGACAACTTAGGTAAAATGGCAAAATTGTCCCGGTTTTTGACAAGAAAGAAAATTGGATTTTAAAACAGTGAGTTTTTGTGTAAAAGTAGTAGTTCTTAACCCCAAAAAGTCGTAACGAAAGAGAAGTTGTCAATTTATGTGGGTTATTATAGTACATCTTTAGGCTATTGACTTTAAACTTTAGTTAATCAACTTTAAGAATTATCAAGGTGCAACGAGAAAGTTTTCCTAATAAAATTTAGGTGGCGGCATCAGATCTAGACTTCTATCAATTTCGGCATGTCTTGTCAGGGTCGTAATGGGAGGGAGGTAGGCTAATGGGAGGGAGGTATAGACAACTGATGTCAGCACTGAACTAGTAGCTAGAGCAGTTCCTTTCAGATGACAAATGACAACTTAAAATGCTGTCATTGTAACGTTGAAATTTAAAAAATTCTGATGCTCAACATTAAACTGTGATGACAGCTGCTGTAGCCTATGCCTGTATCGGTATATTTGAGAAGCGTTCGCAGAACAGAACTTAACCAAAACATTAACTTCTCGGACAAATTTCAGTGTTATAACTTTGAACTTCGTCAAAGTAGCATATGCAGCGTAGGTCTATTAGTCTTTTAGCTTATAAGCAACCTACCATAGTTATTGTTGACTGGAGCATCCTATAGACTATAAAACTAGGCCTTCGTGCCTATTGTCCTGTAGTTTAGAAATTACACATTGGCAGTAGATGTTGTCCAAAAAGTGTCCCGGTTTTTGATGGCCAGAAAATGGTCACCCTAACCTAGTCCCAATGTTTGCTGACGACCCGGCGATTTTTTTTTATAAATTTTTATAATTCTGCATAGAAAACGCCTGCAGTCTGCAGACACGCTGAAATCGCCATTTTTAGATCACATAGCCTATCGACTAAAGAGAACGCACGAGAGTGCGCAATGCTGAATAATTTGTCAATTTTGTTATAGATTGCATATCTGTTTGCCTGTCTGTCACTCGAGCCTATTTCTTTAAAAGTAGGCCATTATGGAATACGGACAAAATCATTAATCATAGCTGGCATAGGCCCTAGATACAGGGGCCGACATAAATCAAGTCACTGTTCGCCTAATCGCCTTAAGAAAAAACAATCAGCAATTGACGAAAATTTACACAATGCCCTTGAAGGAAAGCTGAATAAATTGGAAAATGCACATAAATTTTTTTTTTTTGCTCAGACGCGGGGGGCCCCCTGACGACGGGGGGCCCGCCGCCATGGCATACATGGCATACTGGTTAATCCGGCCCTGTCTGTCTGTCTTTCTGTTTGGTCGTAGGCCTAATGTCAAAGAATCTTCAGCACTACGAGAGCGTATATGCATGACTTGTATATATATATATATATATATATATATATATATATATAATATGCATGTAAAATAATAATTATTGTTATAGTCTATAATTATTCCTGCTGTAACCTGGAGTTCCTGACGGACCACGATCACCCTTGTCACCCTTTTCTCCTTTGTCACCCTGGTTTCCTTTGTCACCTTGGTCACCTTTGACACCATTGTTACCCTGGTCCCCCTTGAGACCTTGAGGACCCTGAGGCCCAGCGGGGCCCGGTGGTCCCTACAAGAAACGCAACACACAACTGAATTCCGGATGAGGATTCATGTAAATAAGCAGATTGATAGTTATGCACTTTCTGCATTGCCTTCCAATCTTTTGTCTACGGAACCTCTGCGTTCTGAAACTTATTATTGGCCTATGACGGAACCTCGGCCTAAACAAAACAATTATTCTGGCATAAGCCTAATGTCTGGGATAATGTCCCTTAGTATAGGGTGACCATTTTCTGGCCATCAAAAACCGGGACACTTTTTGGACAACATCTACTGCCAATGTGTAATTTCTAAACTACAGGACAATAGGCACGAAGGCCTAGTTTTATAGTCTATAGGATGCTCCAGTCAACAATAACTATGGTAGGTTGCTTATAAGCTAAAAGACTAATAGACCTACGCTGCATATGCTACTTTGACGAAGTTCAAAGTTATAACACTGAAATTTGTCCGAGAAGTTAATGTTTTGGTTAAGTTCTGTTCTGCGAACGCTTCTCAAATATACCGATACAGGCATAGGCTACAGCAGCTGTCATCACAGTTTAATGTTGAGCATCAGAATTTTTTAAATTTCAACGTTACAATGACAGCATTTTAAGTTGTCATTTGTCATCTGAAAGGAACTGCTCTAGCTACTAGTTCAGTGCTGACATCAGTTGTCTATACCTCCCTCCCATTACCTCCCTCCCATTACGACCCTGACAAGACATGCCGAAATTGATAGAAGTCTAGATCTGATGCCGCCACCTAAATTTTATTAGGAAAACTTTCTCGTTGCACCTTGATAATTCTTAAAGTTGATTAACTAAAGTTTAAAGTCAATAGCCTAAAGATGTACTATAATAACCCACATAAATTGACAACTTCTCTTTCGTTACGACTTTTTGGGGTTAAGAACTACTACTTTTACACAAAAACTCACTGTTTTAAAATCCAATTTTCTTTCTTGTCAAAAACCGGGACAATTTTGCCATTTTACCTAAGTTGTCGGGACACCGGGACGCACCACAAAAAACCGGGACATGTCCCGGAAAACCGGGACGTATGGTCACCCTACCTTAGTAGTGATTGTGGTATTTACATCTTTTAATCTATAGAAAACTTAGATGAGATAATTATTTAGTTTCATGTGGAACAAACTTTAGAGGAACCCAGATTGACAGGAACAGCTTTGAGACAGAGAATGTGTGTTTGTATGTATGGGTTATGTATTGATATGTCGAGAGCACCTATGAGTAGTTTTCATTCAAAACTGCTTTTCAAATATAATCTATTCAGCCAGCTTCCTCTCATGCCGCCGATGTCTACAGCTCACAGCCTACCTGTGGACCAGGTGGGCCAATCAGATCCAGCGGGTCTCTCGTTGTCGTCGTCGTTGTCGGTGTCGTTGTTCGAGTCGTGAAAAGACTTTGAACAAGAACGTCGAGGTTTGGTCGACAGATGATGACGTCACTCAGGTTGTAATAAGACAAGTCTGCGACATATTAAGACAAACATCGTAATGTAAAGTAATGTCAGACAGATGCATTGCATATAGCCTAATATGCAGGTTGCTGGCCCTGCAGTCTCGAATGGGCCACCTCGATCCATACCTGGGCCTGCTGTCAAGGGCCACCTCTGACACTTTCTATCCCAACCCCATATAAATTAGGCTATCCTCCTTAGCCGAGGTTGAGCCGGGAGCGCTCCTGAGTAGTAACCTCGAAGGGACGCCATGTAATTCTTCAGAATGAACGAATGAGTCAATAAATTAACGAATGCATAGGCATACAGTAAATACATGCATGCATACACAGAGACACGCATGCACATATGCCGACATACATAGAGACGTACAAAGTGTGTTCTGGTCACCTGTGTCAACGACAGCAGCCACTGCAAATCGATACGGTTGTGGGATCCCATCGAACAGAATCGTTGATCCGATGACATCCGGATGTGATCCATTATCGATGGAGAAGTAGTTGGATCCAGCGAATGGATCGAACTCGTATCCCACTCCACTTCCGTCCACTCCAGACATGAATCCGATCTGGTCTCCATTGCGGACCATCTGACATTCAGATCCATTTAAGACGACCTGCAAATTATACATGTGCAGATTATAAACTGATCTCCCGGAGGTGCAGGGTCTGGGATACGGGTACCACGAGCGGATTTTTGCGATCCAAGACGCACATTGTGTCCCCTGGGACTTTCAGGGTGAGAATTGCCGGGGGTTGGGGGGTTCAACCCCCCAGTCTTTTTTAGAGTCCCATGTTAAAGTATGTTTTTCACACCCCAATTTCAAGTTTATCATAGGCCAACCCCCCCCCCCCCCCAGTTATTTTTCCACAATTCTCATACTGGGAACTTTCTATTGTATAAGCCCACTCCAGGGTTCAAGAGCCACGTTTCTGGTTACGTTACCGATGCCATCCATTAACTTCCCTGTCTGCAGCGTAGGCCTATAGCCTACTGTTTATACAATCTTCACGCCCTCTTCGAATCGTCCTGCTGAGCCGCCTTGATCTATTTGTAAGCTTACCTCGGTTTACAAGGAACCCCTTCAACACATCATCGGCTTTTTGCTATCGTGTGTCCCTCAATGTGGAATGACTTTTCCCTTGCAGTTCGTAGCAGGATTCTCGTAGGGAATTCACCAGCATCTTTTTGTTGCCCACCTTTTTCTTTTCATGGGCATACCACGCTGAGAGCGCTTCTGAATAGCTCTGCTGTGAGGTGCGCTTTACAAATGTTCATAATAATGTCAAATCATATTTATAGAGCCTCTATTTGGCATGGCGCTGCCTGATGAATTTGACCCTTTGTGTGCTTGAGGGAGCTTTGCTATTCCAAATTGGGCACGTGGAGTCCCCGCGCTTCTGCGCTCTTGATGATTTTCTTATCCCCCGACGTTCAACCGGTTAAACAAAATGTGGTGGCCCTGTTCAGTTAAACTGTGAGAGTCTCAGCTCCACAGAATCACAGATAAAAGACATCGCAATCAATGCAAGCCTATAATGAGAATCTATTGTGACGACATCTCCTTGTTCTATTATTACGTCCCTGATTTTGTCTATGGAGAAATTGGACATGGCATATCGATGCTAGCCTTTTTTTGCTATATGTAGCCTAGGTTATTAATTTATTTGTTCTAAGGACTTAGTTTATACTTGTGACGTCTTCTCTTTGTTATAGCCTACAGTTTTGTTGCGTCATTCGTTTATGAGGAATTTGTTGAAACGACAAAGTCAGCTCCATACTGTTTTGAAGACATCTCGTTGGTCTGCAACACTATTGTGACGTCATTAGCAATTGTATACTGTAATTACAACAATTTGTTGTCATAGTGGCCAATTCCGTACTGGTATTATGACGACCCGTCTTTGTTCGACATACACTATTGTTACGTCATTAGCATTTATCGTAAACATGCTGACGACTTGCTGCTGGGATGATAGTTGTAATAGATTAACGCTTTAGGCCTGCTTATGGTGAGGACATATCATTTGCTGCAGCGGCGCCGCCAGGATTTTTTTTCTGTACGCACAAAAAAAATTCCTAGCGCCGAGTTGACTCGAAGAGTGGGGGTGCCGAAAAGAATGTGAAAATATGCGCGCGTGAGCGCGCGAAATTTTTTTAAACCCTTTTTTACAGGAGACTTATTGAAATCACCACTGTTCATATAGGCGGACACTTGGTCCTGGTTTTAAGGGACGAACTCGCGGCCAAAGTATGATCGCCGAGAAGCACAGCGCCGAGCAGAGAAGGGGTTTGGTTACGGGATGTGCTCCTCCCCATTTTCGATTTTTTTTTGTCACACTGCGATGGTAGAACCTTAGGCTATCATTTTGACGTCATGACCTCCTTGTCAAAATGTCCTGTTATCTCATTGCATAAAGACATGATTTAAAACTTCAATAAAATAATGTTCTTCCCAATTTAAATTTTTTTTATCATTCTTTGTGTTTGATGTAGCCTATTTCTCTTGGAATCCACACAGAAGTAAAGCACAATCTTTATTTTCATGGGCGTCTTGGAGCACTCTCCCTCAATTAGGCCTAGGTCAACATACTTAAATTTTGCACAAGAAATCAAACAATTAGCCTATTAGCCACTGATTAGTGAGCCAACGTAACACTGTGGAATAGTTTTTCAAATAGTATTTTAAGTAGTTTTAAAGACAAAACAATAGGCCTATCCCGCTTCTATGATGTTGGGAGGTACGTGACTCGCCTTCGTCCGTAATAAAAAAAATGACGGAAGCGGATCGAATAAGCAGGATTTTGGGGTTTCCTCGTATTCGCTGATCATCTTAGGACCAATGGAGTTCAGACTATAGGCCTACCAGATGGGATAAAACTGGAGTAATTGTAAGGTAAACTAACTGAAATTTTTTAAAGTAGGCCTATACTAAAGATGGAATGATTTTTATAGATAAGAAATCCCAACAGAAAAAAATATCTTAAAAGCACATCTTGCCGGCTGATTTCTGGTGGTGCCCATGCATAGGCGGGCCTCGCATGGCCAATTTCTGGCGGTGCTGAGCACTCACGGGCCTCGCAGAGTCGGCGCCCATGCGCACAATTATACACTAGGATTTTTTTTCTGTACGCACAATACAACTTACACAAAATAATATGAAGCGAACAGTGATCGTTACGATCGAGCTTATATATAGGCTAATTATATATATGTATGTATGTATGTATGTATGTATGTATGTATGTATGTATGTATGTATGTATGTATGTATGTATGTATATACCGTATATGCCTACTGGCAATTAAGAGGTATCACCAGCATAAGGTTTTTGCTCCATTTTGGGTATAGGGCCTACGCATAGAAGTAATTTTGGATGTTAAAAGTGGTGACGCCTTTTTTTTAGCCTTTCCGCGCTGTACGCACTTGCGTAAGTGCGTACGCCTAACGGCGCCCCTGATTTGCTGCATAAAGAATCATTATAATATGAACGGATAAAAACAAACTTGCGGACCGTGAGTTGCCCACGCACCCGCAAAACACCGTCGGGCGCCTATGAGTGCATATGTGCCCCTATTGATTCTCTCTGAGTCTAATACGTTTCATATGAAGTTCTACATACTGCGGTCCTCCTGTACTGTTGAGCCGCGATTGCAGTGAACGACTTTTGAAGGACGAGTGTGAATGTGTTTGGAACTGTTCTCGGTCTCCATATCTGGAACGTGACCTCAGCCAATCGGGTGGAGTGAACAACGAAGGCGGAAAGGATTCCGCCCGAGGGAAGAGGAGGGTTAACGAGGGCGATCTTCTGTGTGAGGCTCTCCAATGACTTGTAGCTGTAGTAGTCGTTGACGGTGGAACCCACCACTGACAGATCTTTAAAGAAGAAAATCACCAGACATTTCTTTGTGTTTGCGTCTAGACATTTAGAGCTCTTCGTCGATGTCAACGTATTAACTTCTTTTGCGCCATTATCTAAAGCATCAGCCGATGTCGCTCGAAAACGAATTTCTAATCAGGTCAGCATCGAGCTGATCATTCAGTAGGCCTACGGATGAATAAGCGGTGGTTGGTCTGGGCGCGTTTCTGAGTGGATCACCTTGAAGGTGCGCTGTATAAAAACTCATCAGGCTTTGATAATAATTTAATTCATAAGACATATCTGAGAAAAGCATGAAACAGAAACAATAATTTCCCCGTCAATCGTTAGTAAGCATGGATCGCGATATGGGTAAAAGTCTTACAATTGACTTTGAAATGGAGTCGTCTATATTAGGTGTGCGGTCCTTGCATGGATGGATGACTAATTTAAAGTCGTTTTGTAAACTGGATGAGCTACATGTAGGCCTTGGCCCTTTGGGATGAAGTGTCTTAGACCTACGTGGAAGAGACTATAATAGCCACCCATTGATGCAATTTGAATATTATTATGATTAGAGAATTTTTGACGTTTTCAAATTGATCGGGAATAGACAAAATGTAGGTCAAATTTATTGCATGCTTTTCCTACATGGTTGAACGGGTGGATAGCTGGATACTGGATAGATGGATGGATGGATGGATGGATAGATGGATGGATACTGGATGGATGGATGGATGGATGGATGAGTGGATGGATTGTTGGATGGCTAATGGCTATAGATGGGTGTATAGATGGATAGATGATTGATGGATGGATGGATGGATGGATGGATGGATGGATGGATTGGTGTATGGATGCAGAGTGAAATACAGGGAGAGACAGACAGAGGGAGAGAGGGACAGAAAGACAGAGAGAGGCAGAGGTACTGTTACGATGAGCTGAGTTACGGCTGGTAGATACAATAATAATTATGCAGGCCTAATGGCGACAGATTGAATAAGTTATTATTGTCGTCATACTTTGTGAGTAAGCGATTCGTCGACTGGCGAACAGCAAGACGACCAGAATCCCGATGACGCATCGACTGTTATACATCTTTCTGAAACGCAGAAAATACAGAAATCAATTCAAGTCCACATGCAGACTACAAAAACGATTGTTTGAAACAGTTTTCCTTGTGGACTTGGATTTTTAAGGCATGACATAGCAGCCGGAAGGTTGCAGGTTCGAATCCATCTAAAGTCGCCGCGTATGGACCTTGGGAAAGTGCTTCACTAGCAATTGCTCAGCGCTTCGGCGTGAAACTTCGATGCAGTGTCCGCTCTGTAGTCGGAGCGCCTCCGAGTAGGGAGCTTGTAGGAGCACTATAACAATTGCACATGAAAACAAACAAATAGGGCCTATGTCAGTATAAATGTTTATCGAACTAATTAACAAACCCGTAACTCATTTTATTAGTAGCCTACCTCACGAAGGCACAGTTTGTCGGTCTGTTAGGCCTATACGTAAAAATTGCAAATTACGTATCGCCGCTTCACTAATTATGGACTCACCAATTCATGTGAAATAAAGAATTATGCAACCAAGTTGACGCGTATTATCCTATGCTATAAAATTATGACATGCATCCGTCAACTTTGCGATAGTTACATGTAAGTAGCCTATGCAAGGAAACAACGCCTTGTCGTTTAATATAATAGCCTACCTACCTCAAACCAACATAATCCTGCAACATTACTGTCGCAGAAAACATTTCAACACAGACAAAAAACGACGGTTACACGCCTACAAATACAACAATAGGCCTAGGCCTAACAACCATTATTTAAGTATAGCGACAACAGTCACCTCCTTCACAAAAGGTCAGGTCATTTCCCGCTCGTTGACTTCTAGTGCAGCCTCAACACTTGTTCATGCATTCGTAGTTTCACGCTTGGACTACTGCAGTTCCATATACGGTGGACTTCCAGCCTCTCGGGTGGGGCCCCTAAATAGGGTCCTGCGCACTGCTGCCCGCCTCATAGGCCGCATTCCCAAATTTGGCCGAGTCTCCGAGTACATGCGGGATGTGCTCCACTGGCTCCCTTACCCACAGCGCATTACGTACAGAATTTCCGTATTGGTCCGGCGCTGCTTTGAGGGTTTGGCTCCTTTATACTTGCAGGAGCTCTGTTGCTCGACCATGCATGTTCAACGCCGCTGCTCTCTCCGCTCAGCTGCACAAGCGGTACTTATCGTTCCACGCTCACGGACTGCAATCAGGCAGCGCCGTGCTTTCTCCGTGGCTGGCCCTGCGACCTGGAATGAGCTCCCTGTTATCCTTCGTCAAATACCTATTAGCCTTTCTACTTCTACTTCATTTCTTTCTCTTCTCAAAACTGTCTTATTCGACCGGGGTTGGACTGGGAGCGCTCCTGAGTAGTAACCTTGAAGGAGCGCTATATCAAATTCTCTGTAAATAAAAGATCACAATGAAAAATCACACCTTTGCACGCTTACTTCTCTATAACCACGCCTGTTTCAAGTTGCTTTAGACGTCTAGGTCTAACATTGTAACCGTATAGGCTATTATGATTCATGCCTATGCCGAATTCCAAAGCTAAAGCACTATTTTAAAGCTCATGAAAGCTAAGCTCAAAGCAGCACCTTCTTCTCGAGTGCTGGTTAGGTCTATGTAGCCCAGCCGTGCAGCGATTGAATCGCGCCTTAATTGTAGGCTTATATCGAGACAAACTGTGTAGGCCTACATTGACGTATAAAGCCGGTCCGCTTCAATTGTCAAGACAAAAAATTTCTTAAGAATTATTTCGACCGGTTTAGGTGGGAAAGCGTAACATTTTTCTCATGTCTACAGATCGTTAGTTCCGACAATAACAGTCTCTTGAATCTGTCTCATGCGATGTCTTGTGCACAGCAGGACTGTTGTATTATAGGCTTCTTGTGGTTGGATATTAGGCCTATGTATTTTTTGTTTTTGTTCTGACTTGTTCGACTTATTCTCATCGAGACTAAGCTATTTATACAGCGCCTTTATCATGACGTGCAATTGATGTTCATTTTAAATGAAACGGTGGTTGGAAGTCGTAATCCACCAAAGAAGTCAAGTAATGAGGTCGAAACATGGGCGGAGTTTGGTTTCCGTTCTTGGAGTTAATGCCTTCTTGGGGGGCTAAGCCCAGGAAAAGATACAATTTTCATGGTAAAAAAGCTGAATCTTGGCCTTCTTGGGGGGCTTAGCCCCCCCCAATCCCTGATAAACTCCGCCCATGGGTCGAAACCTAAGTCCTAAGTTCAAAAAAGCATAGCAGGTCTTATACAGTAGGCCTACTAAAGGCGAGCAGGGGCGGATCCAGGGAGGCCAATCCGGCCATGGCCCCCCATTGAAAACTACCATGGGACGTGGGCCCCCCCATTTGGTCTGAAATTAGCAATACAAATATGGGTGTAATGGATATTGGCCCTCCCCTATTCGGAAAATTGTATGAAACGCGGCCCCCCCCATTCGATTTTCAAGTTGAGGACTAAAAAAAGGCCATAAACTTTTTTGGCGGATGAAATGGTATGATTTTCCCAAAAAATAATTTGCCAGAAAATCTGATGACTAAAAAGAAAAAAAGGTCATCAACTTTTTTGCGGATGAAAAGTACTTTTTTCCTCAATGACCGATCACTATTTTTCGAACTTTCGAAAAATTGTTCCTTTTGCCGTCCAAGATCTAAGATTTTGGCCCCCTCCCTTGAAACAGTTCTGGATCCGCCACTGAAGGCGAGTCTTTAGTTCAAGCACACAAGTCTTAAGTTTAAACCCCCAACGTCATTAAGCAGCGCAGGCCTTTTATTTGCAAACTATTTTATAGCACTAGTTTGTAACCTGGAGGACATCTAGGCCCTAAACAAAGTAAACATTCGATGGAAACTACTTTGAATACGGTTGCCGATTGCTCAGATGCTTGGCTTTGCAACACTACTACAACAAGGGCTTTAAAAAAGGAATTTCTAGTACTGCACAACCCCTTCTTTCCCTTCTCATCCTTCATGGTAAACTCTCCAAAACGGAGGACCATGGCCATTCTAAACTGGTTTTAACTGCACAGAAATACTTCTACAACCGCACAAACCCATTTAGAACTGCACATTTTGTGCATAGATGCACGTTAAAAAGTCCCGACTACTGATACAACTACCACTGCCACTACGAGGCCTTCTGTCAGAGAGACTTTGGCGCTATATGAATTCATGTGATAATGCGGACTATAAACCATTCGGAATAAAATAAAAACAGGAGTTTTCCAGCAAGTAGTTTTGCATGGTGTAGGCTACTCGACGATAATATTATTATCGATTTTGAACAGACGGTAGCAGCTGCCAATACTGCCATTGATTTTTATTCTGCAGTGTGATTTCTAATGATCAGCCCGAATGCAGACAAAGGTAAAAAAAGGTCTTGACGACTGCAGGCCAAACAATCGTCTGTAACGGCTCAATATGTACTGGAGCAGCATAAATTATGCACAACGTCTGCGGATGAGTCAATTATCGAGGTCGGGAGTACTTCTGAGTAGTCGCCTTGAAGGAGCGCTAGATAAACCCTCGTAATGAATGAATGAATGAATGAATGAATGAATGAACGAATTAAGCTTATATTTCGTGTTTACGTATATGACTACACAAAACAGACATACATGTAGGCTACATTCTTATCTTGCATGCATGCGCAATTGTACATGTAGCCTATATACGGATATCTTTCTGGGGGTCTTTCCTAATCTTTCTCTCGCCTCAAAACCTGCCTTTTCTCGTGGAGTTGTACGCACGCGGACTCTGGGAGCGCATCTGAAAGGCTCTTGCTGCGAGAAGCACTCTATAAATGATTAGATACAATACAATACAATTCAATACAATACAATACTGTACAGTACAACACAATACAATACAATACTATACAGTACATATGCGCATGAATATATAAATAAATAGACATGTCAATCTATTTGATAGTTCCAGTACAGTGTAGTATATATAAGCTTGCTAATCTCAGGATAGCTATAAAAAGTTAAAAACCTGTGTGATCATATAGCCTACGTCGGGCAAAAACAAATATAATTATATATGTATAAACACATACAGATAGAGACAGGGAGGCAGAAAGAGTGACAGAGACACAGAGATAGAGAAAAACCTAGAGAGAACGAAAGAAGACAATAATAATTATTATAGTAGCAACATGTATAATTATACTTGTGTAGGTCTAGTAGCCTAGGCCTGCACAGGGCGTCGACGAGATTTTCACGGTTGGGTTGATAGCAGATCATCATCTAGTCATCCTGAAAGGTGTGCGTTAACCGTAAGTCTTAGTCATAATAACAATAGAAATAAGCACAACAATAGTTGTTGTGATGGCAACACTAAAACAACAATCTTAACAAAATACCAATTGTAGCACATACCAATTTGAGTCGCCGTTCACCATTATCCAGTTCAGCACCTGCGTGTGACAAAGCGAGCGAAAGAACGACTACCAAAAGTTACTGCATCCATAGCGCAAGCTTATAGATCTAGAGAGAACTCTATCTATCTCTCTATCTCTCTAGTGGCCAGCCCACTCCGAATGCACTTCTAGTTGCTTTGGACCGATAGTTTACCTAGGGTCGAATACGATTTCCATGGTAACATCAATGCATTGCGGATGTCCAGCGGTGTGTCTATCTCTCCTGTTGACTGTAACGTAATCCCTCGTATTACTTTATCCACTGTAGTAGATCTACACAGTGTGATGGTTCAATGTGAAAGATGCTGATGAGAAAATGCATTGGATGAATCAACACGCTGCAGGCTATGTGTTCCGCCCACTGTATATATGACAGACTTCGTCAGCTGTTTGGCTGCGGAGCCTGGTGCTTCACATCAATACATACATGTAGTTGAACACACAGACACACACACACACACACACACACACACACATATATATATATATATATATATATATATGCATAGTGTGTAAGTAGCCTATATGTTATGCATAATTATGTAAACGCATAATTTTTCAAATTATTCGCAAGAGTATGTTTCTATAATGCGTTTGATAAGTGTAGGCTACACATAGTTACGTGAGTGTATTGGCGGTAGACGCATGCACTTAAACAAGAGCTTTTCGGCTTTATTGTGCTGTGCTATTATGGACTGATGCCTCGTAGGTTATCAACAGGCGCCATAGAAGTTGCTAATTGATAAGAAATTTTAATGTAAGCCTATATAGAGTAGCACTTGCCGCAGTGGTGGTGGTGGTTGTGGTGATTGTGGAGGTGGTGATGGTGGTGGCGTTGGTGATGGTGGTAGTGGTGTGGTGCGGTGGTGTGATGGGAATTGTAGAACTAGTGGTAGTTGTTCCTTAGCAAATCCTTGTGTCATTTTACATAAAATAAAGCAACTTTTGATTATAGCTTACTCTTGAGGAGACGGTAGTGTATAAATTTCCAGTTGCAATCAAGATGGCTATAT
This sequence comes from Lumbricus rubellus, assembly GCA_945859605.1. Taxonomy (NCBI): domain Eukaryota; kingdom Metazoa; phylum Annelida; class Clitellata; order Crassiclitellata; family Lumbricidae; genus Lumbricus; species Lumbricus rubellus. The sequence goes on from OX243816.1 coordinate 46,880,360, forward strand.
GTTTGCGTATGAACACACACGCACGCACGCGTACAGGCGCACACACACACACACGCGCACACTCCTACACACATTATATATATATATATATATATATATATATATATACACAAATAACTAAGCCTTGAAACTACAGTAGACTATTGATGATTCAATAATTGTGCAAACAAAGCCATATTCTAGTCGTTGAAGCGTGCTGTAGCGTGACGAGGGAGGGGGTGTGGGATGGGGTGGGATGGGGTGGAGGGTCCAGGGCGGATACAGCACCTGACGCAGTCTGGATTGAAACTCCAGCTACAGCAATCGATGCGGAACAGCGCAGGTGAGGAGGAGGAGGAGGAGAAAGAGAAGAAGGAGGAGAAGGAGGAAGAGGAGAGGAAGAGGAGGGGAAGGAGGAGAAGGAGGAGGTGAGGAGGAGCAGGTGGAGGGAGTGGATGGAGGTAGATCCGAGTACAGGTTGGTTCTCAGGACATGGACGCCTGTATATAGGCAGCATGCAGGAAATCGCGACGAAGTTGTCTTTAGCCCGTGCGTGTGTGTGTGTGTGTGTGTGTGTGTTGTGTGTGTTGTAACCTAGACTGTATGAATGAATGTGATATAATTATATAATTCTGTTACTTCGCCTTTGTGGGATCACTAGAAATCTTGATCCTCCTGTCCTAACCTGTGCAGCATGTACTGTGACATGGCACCCTCTTCCTCCTCAATCATCTTGTACTAGCTGGGATACCCGGCGATGCCCGGGAATTTTATGTAAATGGCCGTGAAGCTGTGTTGACGGAATGGAAATAGCAGCAGTTTGGGGTTTCACGCCCCACTATGGCCCCTCCACTGGCTGGACGGTCCTCTGTATACATGCAAAGTTTTATATCAATAGCTGCAAAACTACAAAAAACAATGCCCCACCTCCCCCCCAAAAATTCGCCCCCTTCCTAAACAACGCCCTGCTCCACCCGGCCCCTGCGGGGCGAGGTGTGTTGGTTGGTGGCGAGGTGGTCCCAGTGACACCCTATTTAGCTGCAACTTTTCAGGTGAATAGCTGTGAAACTATGGCGATGGTAAAAACAATGTGCAAAATGGAGTTTTAGGGCCCCCCCATTCTCCCTCTGGTGGCAGAGATTCGCCAACTCGTTTTCTGGGAGGACCTGACGGTCCTCTGTTTAAATGCAAAATTTAACATCAATAGCTGAAAAATTTTCGCCCCCCAAAACATTTCGCCTCCTAAACAACGCCCTGCCCCGCCCGGCCCCTCCGGGGCGAGCGAGGTGTGTGTTGTTGGAGGGGCAAGGTGATCCCGGTGGCATCCTATCTAGCTGCAACGTTTCAGGTGAATAGCTGCGAAACTATGGCGATGGTGTAAAAATAGGGAAATGGAGTTTTGTGGTCCCCCCCATTTTCCCCCTGGTGGTAGAGATTTGCCAACTGGTTTTTTGGGAGGACCTGACGGCCCTCTGTCTAAATGCAAAATTTCACATCAGTAGTTGAAAATTTTTGCCCCCCTAAAAATTTAGCCCCCCGAAATAACGCCCTGCCCCGCCCGGCCCCTGCGGGGCGAGCGAGGTGTGTGTTGTTGGGGGGCAAGGTGGTCCCGGTGGCATCCTATCTAGCTGCAACGTTTCAGGTGAATAGCTGTGAAACTATGGCGATGGTGTAAAAATAGGGAAAATGGAGTTTTGTGGTTCCCCCCCCCCATTTCCCTTGGTGGTAGAGATTCGTCAACTCGTTTTTTGGGAGGACCTGACGGTCCTCTGTCTAAATGCAAAATTTGACATCAATAGCTGAAAAAAATTTCCCCCCCTAAAAATTTCGCCTCCCTAAACAACGCCCTGCCCTGCCCGGCCCCTGCGGGGCGAGCGAGGTGTGTGTTGTTGGAGGGGCAAGGTGATCCCGGTGGCATCCTATCTAGCTGCAACGTTTCAGGTGAATAGCTGCGAAACTATGGCGATGGTGTAAAAATAGGGAAATGGAGTTTTGTGGTCCCCCCATTTTCCCCCTGGTGGTAGAGATTTGCCAACTGGTTTTTTGGGAGGACCTGACGGCCCTCTGTCTAAATGCAAAATTTCACATCAGTAGTTGAAAATTTTTGCCCCCCTAAAAATTTAGCCCCCCGAAATAACGCCTTGCCCTGCCCGGCCCCTGCGGGGCGAGCGAGGTGTGTGTTGTTGGGGGGGCAAGGTGGTCCCGGTGGCATCCTATCTAGCTGCAACGTTTCAGGTGAATAGCTGTGAAACTATGGCGATGGTGTAAAAATAGGGAAAATGGAGTTTTGTGGTTCCCCCCCCCATTTCCCTTGGTGGTAGAGATTCGCCAACTCGTTTTTTGGGAGGACCTAACGGTCCTCTGTCTAAATGCAAAATTTGACATCAATAGCTGAAAAAAATTTTCCCCCCTAAAAATTTCGCCTCCCTAAACAACGCCCTGCCCTGCCCGGCCCCTGCGGGGCGAGCGAGGTGTGTGTTGTTGGAGGGGCAAGGTGATCCCGGTGGCATCCTATCTAGCTGCAACGTTTCAGGTGAATAGCTGTGAAACTATGGCGATGGTGTAAAAATAGGGAAAATGGAGTTTTGGGGTCCCTTCCATTTTCTCCCTGGTGGTAGAGATTCGCCAAATCTTTTTTTGGGAGGACCTGACGGTCCTCTGTCTAAATGCAAAATTTGGAATCAATACGTGCAAAAAAAAAATTTTCCACCCCCCAAAAATTCCCCCCATCCTGGCCCCCATGGTGTTAGAAATTTGCCAACCCCTGCACTTGCTAAGTTTGATGGACCCCTGTCTAGGTGCAAAATTTGAGATCAATAGCTGCGAAACTGAGGGCGTGCATTCTGGACAAATATACATACATACATATAAATAAATAAATAAATAAATATATAAACATCCTCTCTTATAGATATAGATAACTTCAGCAATCTTCGGGAGTTCAAGTTTTTTAAACGAACTGTGATCTAGTTTTAATTGCTGTACCTCACTGATGAGATTCATTGAATGATGAATACGATGAAAACGGACTGTGAGCTTCAGTGTGTGTGTGGGTGGGGGGGGGGGGTGCCCTAGGATTCCAGTTATAGGGTTACGCAAAATTTGTGTACAACACAACATTTTTTGTCTGAATTTATCGGTTGTCTATTTCAAAAGTCCTGATCTGTGAATTTAACATAATATTCATTGCTTTCGAAAGCGTATAGCCTTATAATAATTATATAATAATATGGTTTACTTCAACGAGGTTCATGAGGTACCTATACTGACTAATAAGTATGCGGTACATTGTTGAAAGACGCTCTCACCACGATTGCCAATTTATCTGTATGGGGAGTGGTGGTGTAGTGGTAAGTTCGGTGCCTTGGACGCGGAAGGTTGCGGTTAGAATCCACCTCAAGCCAACGCGTTGGGACACTGACCAACTCTTTTACTTGCAATTGCTGATGCGCTTCAGCGCGAAACTCTGATGCAGTGTACGCGCTGTATTGTCGGGTGCGCCTCTGAGTAGTAATCTTGAAGGAGCGATATAAAAATACCTGTATAGGGCAACATACATGTACTCTGAAATTTGTAAGGCTCAAGTAAAAAATTATGTAGGTCATTGTACTGTACTAATACATTCAAACGTGTATGGTACGGTACTATCACAAAGTTTCGGTTCTAATACTATTCAAAAGAAGTTACCGGTTCCAAGTAAGCGAGCCACATTCCAAAGCAAACGGTAATTAGTTGGAAACAGGTAGAGTAAGATGTTTTATTTGCTCGGTCAGTCTATTCACACATGCGTTGATACGTGTAGATCCCATAACCGTGTTTATTAACTCCCTTCCAACTCGGTATGTCATGTCCGAGGTATAACAATATCTTGTTTGCATTGGCGTTCAGCTAGGCCTACATGGCGGCCAGAGGCTTCTATCCATGTGCTGGGCGGGCGCAACCTGAGCTCAGTGAAAACAGAGGGGCAGTCAGAAATGAGCAAAATCTATGGATAAACCTTCCTTTTTCTCTGTTAAAACGATAAACTTGACCACATCTATAATCGTAACCAAAACTATCTAGACCTGCACGCATGGTCTGTGTGCTTGTACATAGGGCCTACACATGCATATGCTTGAAGACAAGCGTAACCATGCCCACCTATTTTTCCGTTTAAGCGACAATCATAACTATTCTCTTGCCGAGAAACAATCGTTCCCATACCCACGTACTTTTCTATGTGACAATCGTAGGCTTCCCATATTTACGTAGCTTTCTGTGCGAAGACAATCCGAAATATCATATACGCGTAACCATAGTAACCAGACAGACGAAATTTTCTGTGTAAATGACAATCGTCATCACGTGGTCTGTCTGAATGACAATCGCGGCAATAATAATAATTATGTAGACCAACCTACGTAACTCCTTTTGTTTGAAAACAATCGTAGCCATAGTGACAATGGCAGACCTACAAGCTTCTTTGCATGTGTAATAAAAATGACAATCGTTACCATGTCGTCAATGGATTATTTTGTCTGAATGCCAATCGCAACTATAGCTTAGGCCTATAGCGTATGGGCATATGGTCCAACCTATTATACGCATATTAATTTGTTTTAAAAAATCATCGTTACCATCATTATCTACTAATTTTCTGTTTAGGCCTGACATTCGATATCCTAGCCTACATGTTGCATAGTCTATTCTCTTATATGAAAACAATCGTTGGCATAATACAGCAGGCCTACGTAATTTATGCGTAGGCATATACATGACAATTGTTGCCATATCAATGTATTTTTCACGTATTCTTTTTGTTTTAATTCTCTACGACAACTAGGCCTACATTTTCACATGTTACCATGGCTGAGTATAGACTATAGAGCATAGGCCTATAGGTCTGCGTAATCTTCTTTTCAAATGACAGTAACTGTTGTGATCGAGAATATTAGGGCTAGGCCTAAGCTTACGTACCCCACTGGTCTCTAAGCAACGGAATAATGTCCTCAGTAAAGTACCATTGGTCATGGCCGACTCAATCAATCAATCGTGCAATCAATCAATCATGCAATCAAACAATCAATCAGTCAGTCAGTCAGTCAGCCATGGCCATCCGATCAACCAGCCAGCCAGAGGTGGGAAAATGGCGGGCGGTTACCGCTCAGCCACACACACCGACGACACCCGTCTTTTTCACCAGAAATTTTCTGTCCTTTTTTCTAGTCTTTCGCCAAAATTTCTTCCAAGAAACGTCGTAGCTTATGTTAGACCTACTTTCACAAAAAACTGCGCATGATGACTTTTTTAGTCTTTTTTGTCAAAACTTTCAAGAAAAATGCTATAAACTAAAAAGTGTACAGGCCTATACTTTTTAAAATTCTTTTGACCATTTTCTAGTAGGCTACTCCAATGCTTCGGAGTCAAAGTCCTCTACTTACAGGAAACGCGAAAACTTCACTTGTAGCCTATAAAATTTATATACAGTAGACCTACATGTACACAATGTACACATGCAGAATTTTCTGGTGGGAGAATGTTGCATAGGCCTTAAGTCTTTTTTGGGGAGGGGGTATTACGTTATAGGCCTAGGCCTATACGTGTAGACCTTTAATACCTCTCGATTTTTTCTGGGAATCCTCGATAATTGCTGGGAACTCCCCCCATACAGAGACGTCTAGATTAAACACTAGGCAGCTCTTGAGTTATTCAGAGCTTGTTGCTATTTAACGACACTTTGTCATAAGAAAGATTATTGGTGTCACCCACCTCCTTTATTCAGGCTTGGGACTGGCACTGTCATATTGAAAACAGTGGCGGAGTTAGTTATTCAGAGACTGCGATTTGCTTATGTAGCCTGTAGGCCTAGGCCAACGTGCTTTAGAACGGGGCGCTTATCAAGAGTCTTTCAATACAATCGCAATTAGCCTTAATTAGACTTATTATAGCCTAGTACTGATCTTGGGCGCTTATTAACGCTTAAGCCTGGGCATGGTGTAAGAAGGGATGGTGTGCGCACTTGGCTAAAATTTGTGGCTCATGTCGCTAGAGGGCGCTGGCGTCGCTATTTGACGAACTTCGCCTATAAGCCTAATGGAAATTCATGATATTGTATGGCATATATACTTATACTCCTTCACTGCATGTCCGTTCATTAGTGCCAGTCTCATGTCTGGACGAAGGAGGAGGGCGACACAAATTATCTTTGCTATGTTCTGTTCCATCTGCTTTTTGTTTCCTTTTCTCTTGTGTTCCGTGTTCTCTGTTCCATGTGATGCTATTGTGTTCCCTGCAGTGTTCCAATGTTTTCTATGTCCTCTGACCCTGATGTTCATATCGATGTTCCGTGTTCCCTTGTTCTCTGTGATGTGCCCTCTGTTCCATGTTAATTTGTTAATTGATGTTCCGTGTTCCTTGTTCTCTGTGAAATTCCAGGTTACCTATGTTCCATGCTCCTTAATTGTTTATATTCCTTATGTTCCACGGTCCTTGTTGTTTGTTTCGCGTCCTTTGTTTTCTTATGTCGCTGGTGTTGAATGTGATGTTCCATGTTCCTGGTGTTCCTTGGTGTTTCCTGTTTCTTATGTTCCACATTCGTTGTTACATATTTCGCGTTCCATGTTGCTTACCGGTAATATTTCTTATGTTTATCCTGATGATTCATGTTCCTTTTGTTCCACGGCCCTTGTTGCGTGTTTTGCGTTCCTTGTTCCTTAATGTTTCTGATGTTCCCTCTGGTGTTCCATGTTCATTAAGCTCCACAGTTTTTGTTGCGTGTTCCGCGTTCCGTATTTTTTATTGCCTCTAAAGTTCCTACGATGTTCCTTGTTTCTTATGTTACCTTGTGTTTCTTGTGTTCCTTATATTCCTTGTTGCATATTCCTGGTTCCATGTTCCTTAATGTTTCTTGTGTTCCCTCTTATGTTCCACAGTCGTTGTTACATATTCCGCGTTCCATGTTGCTTACCGGTAATATTTCTTATGTTTATCCTGATAATTCATGTTCCCTTTGTTCCACGGCCCTTGTTGCGTGTTTTGCGTTCCTTGTTCTTTAATGTTTCTGATGTTCCCTCTGGTGTTCCATGTTCCTTGTTCCTTGCGTTCCACGGACCTTGTTGCGTGTTCCACATTCCGTGTTCTGTTTTCCAGCGAACGTTCCCTGATGTTCACCTGTTCCTTGTGTTCCACATTCCTTGTTCCACATTCCGTGTTACATGTTTCTTAATGGTTCTGATCTTCCCTTTTATGTTCCATGTTCATTACGTTCCACGTACCATGTTGCGTGTTCCATGTTTCCTCTTATGTTCCATGTTCCTGAATGTTTTTGATGTTTCCTTTTATGTTCCACGTTCCTGAATGTTTTTGATGTTTCCTCTGATGTTCCATGTTCCTTACGTTCTACAGTCCTTGTAGCGTGTTCCGAAATGCATGCATGTTCCGTGTTCCTCGTCCTATATTCCCATATTCTCTGAACATTGTTATCTGTGATGCTTCATGTTCTTTACGTTCCACGTTCTTTGTTCTTTGTTGTATATTAGGCCTATGTTCCTAGGTGTTCCGTGTGATGTTCCATGCTCCCTGCAATGCTACCTGATCCTCATCGCCACTAGTATGTTCCAAGTGATGTTCCCTGCTATGTTCCTGCACTCTCCTTGTCCCTATGTTCCATGTTTCGAATGTTCCTTACTTCTTGCTCTATATTCCCTGTGCTGCATCCGCGCAAATCGGGACAGCAGCGCCACCTGCTGAACTAAAATAAGTGGAGCCAAAAACGTTGTATGGCCAGTATAGGAAGTGCGCACACCATCCCTTCTTACACCATGGCCTGGGTTGACCTCAGAACTGCACAAGTTGCGAGGTCATGGACGGTCACATGACTGTCCTCAATGCATATAATTAAAACATCGCACATTGTGACGATGACTCATTCTCGAATGCCCTACGCGTTCATATGACTTACTGAAGGGATTGGAAGGGGTGCAAAAGGGATGACGCCACATCTGTTTTTTTTCGAGAAAGTTCATGCATCCAGCAAAACAATTCAAAAACAGTAGGCCTATTGCAGATATTGTGAATCTAATCGATTACCTTTTTGTCTTACTTTAACAACATAATTATAGTTCAAAAGTGGAAATACTTAGTTCCAATAGTTTGGTCTCTTTAATGTTTAGCCTGTGACTAATATTTTGACAATAAAAAAGCGCTGCTTCGCGGCAAGCAGAATCGAGATTGAATAGTGACCTAGAACCCAAAAAGACGCTATAAGCCTACAAAACTTTAATAACGCCTGTAGGTTATTAGGTTATAATAGTCACTGCAATCATAAATAAACGACATGAAAGGTTAATTCTTATTCTACCAAATGCAGTATTTTTTTACCAGTACAACTTCTTAAAACCAGGTCAAGGCAGAGGTGCGATGAAGTTTATGTTTACATTTTACAGCCAGCTATTGAACAAGGCTGCAGTTTAATTAAATTAAGCTTCTGATTATTCATCCATGTTTAGCTTCCGTGAGTAGTTGAAATTAAGCGAAACTATTGGGGTCTGACTAAGTTCAGGAAGTATTAGTCTTAGACAGTGTCGCTTAAGATATTGTTCAGCTTTCTTTCAGTCGTTTCATCTGAGTAAATGCTAATGCATTGATAATTATTGTAAGAAAATAAAATGTTTTGAAATTAGAAAGTTAATCGGCTGGGATACATGACCTGTCTTAGCGAATCCGTTAATGAGTTGTACTGCAGTCTGGCGAATCCATTCCAACATCTCGAATCGTAGATGGAAGCACACTAGTCAAAGCAGCTCAGCACAATCAAATCATGTGAACGAGGGAGGGTGCAACTTTAAAAAGTCAGGGTGTGAGCAATGACTCTGAACTGTGGCAATTGGTAATAGCATCTGCGACACACCTGAGGTGAAAATTCGACCATTTAGAGCAGTGGTTCTCAACCTTTTCAGACTCACGGACCCCCTTTTAATTTTGTGTCCCGGTCACGGACCCCCAATAAAATTTGGTGCCTTTTGGCGCATTATCGCGACAGTGCGACTCTATTATCCTATATAATAATAGGCATATATGAGTGTTATAATATAGCCTATATGCCCATGCACTCCTGTAGTATAGGCCTAAAAATTTATATAATAAGATTATATGAAATTTATTTTTTTAAACAAGTATTTTGTTTTAATGTAAGCTTTAGGCACATGTATTTGAGCACAGTTTAGCCTACATTTTTCTCTAAGAAACTCTCTCAAAAGAATCCCGAAATCTATTCTAGAAAGTCTGTTAGGCCTATACAAACCTTTCCCCGTTGATAACCAGTGAAATTCGGCTGGCCTATAGTCTATAATAGCATATTAACTGTGCATGATTTCCCCGAACCTAATGTAACAAAAAAATAAATCCAAAAAATACGAGAGTTTAGTAGACGTGCCTTGGTGAAATTAGCTTAACCATTTTTATTCCCTGATCGAAAATAGATCCAGTCTGCACTCTATATACATGTAGTTATTAAAACAAACCTACCTTTCTAAAACAGATGAATTTGTAATTGATCAGTGTGTTATAAGTTTCATATCGCCATTGAAAAGGGGAAAATTTGAAAAATTGACAAAAATTTATCTGTTTCTATGTTTTTAACTGAGAAATGTATAATTTCAGGACTTGATCGCAGACCCCCTGGCAGATCGCCGCGGACCCCCAGGGGTCCGCGGACCCCCGGTTGAGAACCACTGATTTAGAGGGCATCAGGAAGCAATCGTAGGTCCATACAAATCTATTCATTGTGTAAGAGTGTTACCATCACCCTGAACTTACTTCCCAAGCCAGTGTCGTTAAATTAGAAAGTAGAATGAAGTGATAACATTTATTATAGCCTCTAATTGACCCTGGCATAATTTTATATTTTTTACATGATTGCTTTTTTATTCATCTTAGGCACAAGATCAGTAAGCAGCCTCATCATATTCTTTGAGTCGCTGCTTGTTTGAGTTATTCGACATGGCCAAAGACTTCTTAGGATCAACGGTTGTGGCACTGCTGATCGTTTATATGGCGGCAGAGGTGCATTCAGCCTTTCCTGATTGGCTGGTGACGAAGGTGACGACTCCCACTCAGCTGGTTCAGGTAAATCCGGATCAAATCCGTCTGACGAATGGACTCATCTCACGTGACTTTCTTCTCAAGCCGGACTTTGTCACGATCGACTTCCACTCTCATGAGAAGCGACAGTCTCTTCTCAGAGCCATCAGTCCAGAATCTGTGATAGACATCGATGGACTGTTTTATAATGTAGGTGGACTTGTCACCCACATTCCGAGAGGATACCTCAATAGAACAGCATTAGCTGCAGACATGACCTTGAATCCAGATGCTTTTCATTACGTTTCTCACAGCACATCAGCGCCCGAGGCTCCATTTCCTTATAGGCCAAGAAGGTTTGCTCCTGCAGACATAGTCTGGCCTCCTGCAGGTCTGAGGTTGGATGTGTTGTTTAAGGCTCCGTTTTGGGCACCGAAATATCACCAGGGTGTCACGGTTACAGTACACTATGAAATGTATGATGGTCTTCCTTTGTTGGCAAAGTGGGTGAGCATTGATGGAATTCCTGAGGTGAGAGATGAGGTTGAGGTATTCGTGAGCTCTATTGAACACCTTGCGGTAAACTGGCAATGGGCAAATGGAGGTTACGGTTGGTTGCACATTGAGAATGATGTACCACATACACCATGTAATTGGTACACCGATCCTTCTCAGGATGCAATGCCCGGATCATTCCAGCAGTCAGTAAATTGCACTTATCCGCAGTCTGGATTGGTTCCATTGATGTATGGATTTGAGTCTTTTCGAGTCCATGAGTTGGTGGTTGGTTCTTCTGATCCAGATCGTTTTGGACTTGCACTGAGGAAGAAGATGCGTTTGCTGGCTCCACACACCCAGGAAAACCCGATTTTCTTCCACATGGTCGAATCGAATTCGTCCTCCGTTCGCATGGTCCTTGACCAGATGGCTGATGTTGGATTCGAGATGATGATCTTTAGTTTTGGCTCATCTTTTGATGTAGAGTCGGATGATCCAGCATACTTGGAAAGGATGAGGGAGGATATCTCGTATGCACAGAGCAGAAACATTGAGGTCGGAGGTTATGATCTTATTGTCTGGACGAGAGGTGTGGAACCAGACTGGATGGCTCAAGGTGGAAGTGGAGCATGCATAGCATCTGGATGGTACGACCATTTGTTGACTCGTTCCTTAAACTTCATGGACAAAACTGGTCTCAGCATGATTGAAACTGATGGACCGTATCCTGGCTACAGTTGCAGTTCAAGAAACCACTCGCACCATCGAGGAAAGGAAGATTCCATTTATTGGCAACTGAAATATCAGTCTCAGTACTACAGGATCTTGAGAGAAAAAGAGATCTACGTTAACCAACCAGATGGTTATTTCTACCAAGGAGGAAGCAAGACAGGTCTGTATACATGGAACGGTTTAACAGATGATTACAGAATGCAGTTTTCTAAATGTTTCATTTGTGCTTGCATTCATTACTAGTGCAGAACATGAGTTTTATAACATGTGATCTAAAATAAGTAACTAGCCAATCGTTCTTAGCATAAGGCAAGCGCTCATACTGTACTATAAGTATTCTATACGTACACATTAGTGACATTACACAACCCACCATATAATACAGTGGCATGGCGAGAAGTGGCACAGTAGAACAATCCCGGTAGAGCAAAAGCAATAAATTTTATGGAACATTATAAAGAGTTTTGTAGTACCTGAAATTAATAATTTTACTCCATCCTATCTATATAGCTATGATCTGATGAACACAAAACATTACTCGAGTGTAAAAATTCAGACGTCGTAGGTATCATAACAGGCATTAATTCTTAGGCTTTAGTTATCAAAAGTATGAGGTAAAATCCAACTCGGATAATTATAAAATAAAATTTATTAACATAAATAAAAGGTGTTGATTATTAAAGAAATCTGAGGTAAAGTGCGATTAACTTTTCAAAGATGCCTATAAACAATGAATGATGTAAAATACCATTTTACATTTTGTCATTTGAATAGTAAGCCTTGATAAACCAGTTTGTGTTATTTTCAGGTATGGGTTACAATGAGAGTCAGTATTCTCTTCCCCGATGGCAAGACATCAGCGTCAGTCGACAGGGAATGTTCGATGATACCTTCGCTTACATTCCCACGGTTGGTTGGATGTTCATGCCGTTGGTGCAGTACCACGGAGGAGGAGCCGCAGCGGCGTTTGAACCTCTTTCTCAACACATCGTGGAGTATGAATGGGGTTTGGCTCAGTATTTTGGTGCAGGAGTTGCAGCTTGCTATCGAGGATATCGTCTTTACGATAGCAATGAAACCAGAGCAGTTGTGATGAAGTGGGTCAGCTTCTACAAGAAATACCGTGATATTCTAACCAGTGATATTATCCACGTGCAAAGAGCTGACATGCAGGGTATTGACAGCTACATGCATGTCAATCCACGATTAGTTAACAAGGGACTGGCTATGGTCTTCAATCCAACCCATGAGAATATCACGACTACATTGATTCTGCCTCTTTATTACACTGGTCTTACTGATGTTGCGGTGATATCAGAGCAAGATATGAATCCGATAAAGTTTATTCTTGATCGAGGCTATAATGTGGAGGTCCAAGTTGATCTAAAACCTCTGGGTATTACTTGGTTTCTTGTCCAGTAAATTATCTTTATTTTCTGGCATATATCCAGGTAATTACAGTTTCAAAAGATTTTTTATTAAAAGCAAACTTTATATGCAACAATGTTCAGGATTTTTGCACATTTGTTGTGATGGACGTGTTTCTCATTGTGTGACAAGATTGTCTTATTTTTCAATCAAGTTTTTAACTAATACACAAATTTTAGGTTGTTCTTTGACTTTCTATTTGTTCTAGCTTTTTGGGTAATGTCCTTTTTTGTGCAGAGGAATGCTCTTTTCAAAGATTTTTTAAATATGACAGAGTTTTGGGAATGTTCTTGGTTTACAGAATAACTATAAATTACAAACGTTTGATATATATTATTGTCAGTTTATTATACTCATGTATTTTTTCTTTCTTTTAACGGAAGTTGTCTTTTTTTGGCTGATTTTTCTGTTTGAAAATAACAATGACATTTGTGACTGCTTGAAGGCCGGAGAGACTATAAAAGGTGCCTATAGGCAACTGTTCTGGACAATCTAATCAGAATGTTAAGTCATGTTACTGAAGCTTTATCTTTTCTGTATTTAATGGATGATGTAAGATTATATTATGTTAAAGTGCATTGTGCAGCACATCTTGAATTGAAATGTCACATGTTTTGAATTGTTTCCGATGGTGCTGAAGAACTGCAATAAATGTAAACACTAAGCATGTTAGGCATATTAAAAGTTTGAATTGTCATATGTAGCAAAACATGTATAAAAATGCCAAAGTGCTTTTGTTGTAGTTTAACATGCTTTTTATTGTGGTCAAGTGTGGCTAACAAATGTGCCAAAACACCTTATGTAAATACTTTAAATATATATATTTTAACGTGTTAGTCTATTATTGTATTTACCCTGATTTACACTTGATGTTAACTGATCTCTGGCTTTAGGCGAAATGGCTTTTAACTGTCCTCCATGTTTGGAGAATATGGCGCACGCCTATGATACAGCAGCCTTGGAATCTAATGCAGCTCGTTATTTTAAAGTGTTAGACTACTTTATATTTTAAATTTGATTGACTTTCATTCTTTTCAACACTCATAGGAAGTGTTAATGACTTACACCAGTTTGGAGCGAAATGTTATCTGAATACTAATAGGCCTACTTGCTAACATAGTCGATGTTATTTGGCTAGAATGCGTCAAGACATTTTAAGGAAGCAGACAGCACCAATATTGCCTAAATTGAAGCACTGCATGGAGTCTTTAATGAAAAAAATCAGGTAGCTGTGTCTTATTACCAAACTATACCCTTTGGCATTTGGTTGGACAGATTTGAGGAGTATAGACCTAATCTGATCAAGTGACTTCTTTTAGAGTCATTTTCATGATGCATAAAGCATAATTTGATATCCGTTTGATGTGACTTCGTGATAAAGTCAGAAGATAGTTGAGAATCAGGGTAAAAATCCGATTAGTCAGAGAAACCAGTAGTCATACTGTGGATATGTGTGAGCAAGCTGATATGGATCAGTTCTACTATGTGTTGTTCAATTATGATTTTCTGGTTAGCCAAAGCTTGATTTATTCTGCCAAAATAAGCTTGCATTAATGATTTCAAGACCAGTACTATCAGTGGCTGAATTGTTGCATAAATGTGTTGCTGGCATTCATAGTGCGACTGTAGCGACGTCATAGGGGCTAAGGGGCTAAGCCCCCCTAAAAAAGACCATCGGGTTTTCTTACGTGGACAATTATAATAGTTGAAAAATGGAAATTTTCCTTCATGAGGATTCAGCCTTCCAAAACTGAAATCCTGGCGCCGCCACTGTAGTACGATGTGCCCAGCATTGGCATTTTGGTTAAAACTTCACTTCGTACAAAGATGTTATCAAGTTCGAGACAAGGTTAATTTTTGCGGTGCATATTCATTCCAGTTTGTTTGGTGCATTAGTTTTGCATAGGTTTATTATGAAGTGTTGACACTGGACCAAGTATTATGTGAAGAATCTAAAGATCACCATGTATATAAGTTTCTTATTACCGGTAAACTTGTTCTAATAATTTCGTGTAATTTTACTATGTTATTTACTAAATCAAGTTGTACTCGGTGATTGACTGTTATGAAAAACTTGATGTGAACGAACTAGTATATTGTGTCCTGTAACTAGTATATTGTGTCCTCACTTGTAATTTACCGTAAATATTCATTTTTATCTACATAATGTGTACTTTTATAGTTGATGTTATGAAATGACAAAGTTCAATATAGCTTTAAGTCACTTTTTATTGTACATAATTATGTTGTGTTGGTACTACTAAATCATTAGGAAGTTGATTTCACTTTCAGATAATTACCAGCATGCTCTTTTTATCTGTTAGGGATATTCATAAGTCATAAGCAGCTCGTATTGCTGATCAACAACATGTGATGTGCATCCCGGTCTTTGGTCTGAATTTTTTATTTTTCATATGATCTAAAGTGCAATGCATTGGTAAAGTTTCATGAGTTTTATTGTTATCCAATTGAGTAGGTTTTATATTGGTAGAGTTTATGTGAAGATAATACATCTGCTGTTTTGATCTGAAATGAAAAAGTTAACAAAATTTAATGCTGAGCTAAACAGTTTAGCAAACGCTTAATGCAGTTTGCATGATTACAGAATTTAGTTTTCAGACCTACATAATATAATTAAGATGGACTCTAATTATGGATTGTTATTTGTAAATATATATACTGTCATAAAGATTAATACTGAATTTCATAAATTGTCTTTTTTATATTGAGTTTGGTCTTTGTGTTTTTAGAGTGCCTCCTCTAGAATAGTGTGTAAAGTATTTATAAATCGATGTTAATTGCATGCATCGGTTTGTATCAAATGTATAATGCAGTGATGATAATGTCTGGCTTGATGAGTTTAAATTCAGAGTGCGCTAGACCTGTTGTAGACCTACTGTGCTTAGAAATCACACCTGAAAGACTCAGTTTCTGAGTTTCTTTAAATAAGCTTTTTAAGTCAAACATTTATAGCATTTGTCAATACTTTAAAGCTGACGTGATGTTGCGGGACTGGCTGCTGGGCAACAGAATCTGTGGTCGCGCTACAATCGGGCATTGAAGCCAGAACAAGTACCCTGGTTAAAAGCCCTTTCCCTGGACGTTGCCCTGCCTCAAGGCTGCCAGAATGTTTGCCCTGTCGAGAACTTCTTTCGGGCCATAAATCGCCACTTGCACCAATTGATTGCTGGCCATGGTGAAAAGATATTGGCGCCACCACTGAACAACCTCGTAATCGAATCAAGAGGCAACTCACAATTTGTGGGGCGCGGTGGTGTAGTGGTGGCGTCGTTCACGGTCGTTGCCTTGAAGCCGGAAGGTTCGAGGTTTGAATCCACCTCGCCGCGTAAGGACCTTGGGAAAGTCCTTTACTCACAATTGCTCAGCGCTTCGGCGTGAAACTCCGATGCAGTGTCCGCTCTGCATTCGGGAGCGCCTCTGAGTAGGGCGAGCTTTAAGGGGCGCTATAACAAGTGCACATGCAAACAAACACAATGCCTACATTATAATATTGGCATGTCTACGCATGTAGATGTAGATGTAGGTTGTGGCAGGAAGATATCGTCATGAGACCATTGATTGCCCGTGAAGCATTGTTCAGCACTGCATATGGCTTTAGCATAAATCAGCGGTTCCCAACCCGTGGCCCGCGGGCCAAAAGTGGCCCGCGAGGCCTCACAAAATGGCCCGCGAGGCCTCAACAATGGCACTCATGTCTCAAAGAATTAACAAAAATATATGAAAAAATTGACAATTGGACAGGATAGAACATGCAATTATTTTCTATAACAAATTATTTTATTTTGAAGCCTATAGTATAAACATCAAACATTCTACTTTGAATTAATTATAACAATTTTTATATGCTTTTAGTTAATTAAATTTTAGAATTGTGGCCCCCTAAATGCCCCCAATGTCCTTTAACTAAGGAAAAGTGGCCCTCGTGTCCTCCAACTTAGAAAAAGTGGCCCTACAGTCAAAAAAGGTTGGGAACCACTGGCATAAATATATCGAGTTGACGCCGCGTACGCTATTGTACAAACCAAAAACGTTCTCTATTCCGTGCATTAATTTTATGCTCTGGACGTGCATGCTGATAATTAATAGGTGCGACAATATTGTCAGGTGAGTTTGAGCGCTGCGCTTAAGCGAATGCATGTGTACATGTATAGGCCTATGTGCGGAATTTATGTTCTGCCGCTTATGCTTGAGTAAGCGCTTGATAGGCCTAGCATGTGACCGTCATATGACTGTGTAGTTAATAAAAATGCATTTTATGGCCTGCAAAGAACCGTGAGAGTCTCAGACAACAGTGCAAGGGGCGGACAACTACAGTGGAAAAGCGTTTCCCAAGATCTAACGCCGTTCTTCTACTACAGTCCGTTGGAACTGGTTTACAGCAAGCGTAGGAAATGAAGTGAGTACGCCTAACCAAGCTTTTACATTCTTAAAATATTCAGTCTGAACTAAAGCTTGAATTTTAGCTATTTATTACTCCCATTTTTTATAGCGCCCCTTGAAGAAATCGGCTCAGAGGCGCTCCCGACTACAGCGCGGACACTGCACAGGAGTTTCACGCCGTGAAGGACTTGCTCAAGGTGCCTACGCGGTGGCTTGAGATGAATTGGAATCTGCATGGAACCATCCGGCTGCAGGTGAGGCACCGAACCCACCACTACACCACCACGCCCCTTAACTCTTTCCCGACGGATGGGGTCACCCGTGAGTCGTGACCCCATTAGCAGCATATAGGTATCAAAACAATTCCGGCTGGAATGAGTTAATGGACGCCGTTCGATGGCGCTAATGTATAATTATACCTATAGCTTTGAAGACACCCTAATTGCAGCCATCGTCATTTAAAATTCCAATCACCAAAAGGTCAAGTACGTCGTCTCTACCAGGTTAGGCCTAGGTATACTAATAATCTCCTTTAAATGAGGCTGAAGGAAACGGGCTTGACATATAATTATAGGTAGCCTACTGCACCCAGTGCACTGAACAATTAACTAACAGTTATGCTCGGACACACATAATTATGCTCCTTTTCCCAACAGATGTCCTAGGTAGGCCAAGTGCACGCTTAAAGTGTAGAAGAAGATGTGCCTGGACGCTCCTTACCTTTTCCTGCTGTGCGGACCAAATAAGTGGCAGGATGGTGTTCAGATTTTAAATTAAGTGCCTGGACGCCGTCCATGACCGTCCAGACACACTTTGAACCCTGTGTGGGCCTAATAGCTATAGGCATGGGCGCCGACTCTGCGAGGCCCGTGAGTGCTCAGCACCGCCAGAAATTGGCCATGCAAGGCCCGCCTATGCATGGGCACCACCAGAAATCAGCCGGCAAGATGTGCTTTTAAGATATTTTTTATCTGTTGGGATTTCTCATCTATAAAAATCATTCCATCTTTAGTATACTTTTTAAATTTCAGTTAGTTTGCCTTACAATTTCTCCAGTTTTATCCCATCTGGTAGTCTGAAATCCATTGGTCCTAAGACGATCAGCGAATACGAGGAAACCCCGAAATCCTGCTTATTCGATCCGCTTCCGTCATTTTTTTTATTACGGACGAAGGCGACGATTTGAATGACATTGTTTCTTTAGGCCTATATTGTATACATGCTCAATAGTGTTCTTCAGTGCTCGAGAGTCACCTCCCAGCATCAAAGAAGCGGGATAGGCCTATTGTTTTGTCTTTAAAAACTACTTTAAATACCATTTGAAAAACTATTCCACAGTGTTAACATTGGCTCACTAATCAGTGGCTAATAATTGTTTGATTTCTTGTGCAAAATTTGAGTATGTTGACCTAATTGAGGGAGAGTGCTCCAAGACGCCCATGAAAATGAAGATTGTGCTTTTCTTCTGTGTGGATTCCAAGAGAAATAGGCTACATCAAACACAAAGAATTACTTACTTACTTGAAAGAAACAAAGAATGATCAAAAAAAATTAAATTGGGAAGAACATTATTTTATTGAAGTTTTAAATCATGTCTTTATGCAATGAGATAACAGGAAATTTTGACAAGGATGTCATGACGTCAAAATGATAGCCTAAGGTTCTACCATCGCAGTGTGACAAAAAAAAATCGAAAATGGGGAGGAGCACATCCCGTTCCCAAACCCCTTCTCTGCTCGGCGCTGTGCTTCTCGGCGATCATACTTTGGCCGCGAGTTCGTCCTTTAAAACCAGGACCATGTGTCCGCCTATATGAACAGTGGTGATTTCAATAAGTCTCCTGTAACAAAAGGGTCAAAAAAATTTCGCGCGCTCACGCGCGCATATGTTCACATTTTTTCGGGCACCCCCACTCGTCGCGTCAACTCGGCGCCTATGGCTATAGGGCCGTAATTGGTTTTTCGCATTCTAAATTGACATTATTGTCAAATACAATAATTATGCATGCACGAGGTAGACCAAAAGCAACTGGATGGATGACCTCAGAACGTGGACTTGACTCTCAACGGCGGAACTGATAAAGAAAAAGTCCAGAATAGACAACAATGGAGATAAATTGTGCATAACGAGGCCAACGTGTCGGGTATCTCTCAGGGCAGGACAGGACAGAACTAATTAAGGACCAGGAACTTGAGCTGAATTCTACATTCTTAAATCAGTACATAACACTTCCGTATTGAACTTGTGATTGGATCTATTATTTTCCAGATACACGACCAGATAAACTCTTCATCGCCAGATTCACTTAGACCATCATGACGAAATACAACTACTACGCATCGGTCTTTGTCAGTGTGTTGCTGGCTTATGCAGTGAGTGGTGCTCTCTCAGCCTTTCCTGATTGGCTGGTGACGAAGGTGACGACTCCCACTCAGCTGGTTCAGGTAAATCCAGATCAAATCCGTCTGACGAATGGACTCATCTCACGTGACTTTCTTCTCAAGCCGGACTTTGTCACGATCGACTTCCACTCTCACGAGAAGCGACAGTCTCTTCTCAGAGCTATCAGTCCAGAATCTGTGATAGACATCGATGGACTGTTTTATAATGTAGGAGGACTTGTTACCCACATTCCCAGAGGATATCTCAATAGAACGGCATTAGCGGCAGACATGACCTTGAATCCAGATGCTTTTCATTATGTTTCTCACAGCACATCAAAGCCCGAGGCTCCTTTTCCCTATCGGCCAAGAAGGTTTGCTCCTGCAGACATAGTCTGGCCTCCTGCAGGTCTGAGGTTGGACGTGTTGTTTAAGGCTCCGTTTTGGGCACCGAAATATCACCAGGGAGTCACGGTTACAGTTCACTATGAGATGTATGATGGTCTTCCTTTGTTGGCAAAGTGGGTGAGCATTGATGGAATTCCTGAGGTGAGAGACAAGATTGAGGTATTTGTGAGTTCAATCGAACATCTTGCAGTAAACTGGCAATGGGCACATGGAGGTTACGGTTGGTTGCATATTGAGAATGATGTACCTCACACACCATGTACTTGGTACACCGACCCTTCTCAGGGATCCATGCCTGGATCATTCCAGCAGTCGGTCAACTGCAGCTATCCACAGTCTGGATTGGTTCCATTGAAGTATGGATTTGAATCTTTTCGAGTTCATGAGTTGGTGGTTGGTTCATCTGATCCAGAGCGTTTTGGACTTGCACTGAGGAAGAAGTTGCGATTGCTTGCTCCACACACCCAGGAAAACCCGATTTTCTTCCACATGGTAAAATCAGACTCACCTTCAATTCGCATGGTCCTTGACCAGATGGCTGATGTTGGATTCGAGATGATGATCTTTAGTTTTGGCTCAAGTTTTAATGTAGAGTCGGATGATCCAGCATACTTGGAAAGGATGAGGGAGGATATCGCATATGCAAGGAGTAAAGGCATCGAGGTCGGAGGATATGACCTTATTGTTTGGACGAGAGGCGTAGCCCAATATTGGATGGCCCAAGGTGGCGATGGTGCATGCATGGCCTCCGGATGGTACGATTATCTGTTGACTCGTTCCTTGAACTTCATGGACAAAACTGGTCTCAGTATGGTTGAAACGGATGGTCCGTATCCTGGTTATGGGTGCAGTTCAACAAATCACTCTCACCATCGCGGACAGGAGGATTCTGTTTACTGGCAACTGAAACTTCAGTCTGAATACTACAAGATCTTGAGAGAAAAGGAAATCTACATCAACCAACCGGATGACTATTTCTACCAAGGAGGAAGCAAAACAGGTAGATTATTGAGATGCCGCTTTCCTTCTTAGTTCATTCATTCATTCATTCAATCATTTATACAGCGCTTCTTCAAGGGGGACTACTCAGAAGCGCTCCCGACTCTAGCACGGCAAAAAGAACAGTTTTGAGTTTACTAAAAAAATGTTTCAGCAATAACCCCAGGAAGTAGACGTAATTCTTATGGAAGCCTGTTCCAGACAACTGGTAGTAGTAAGGCCAGCATCATAACATAACATGGCATGACATGACATAACATAGCAAGGATTTTAAATGGTTCAGAAGATGCTGGATCTATGTTAGAACCATTATTAACCTGGAACACTTAATGGCCCAATGTTCCTAACTTCTTCTTAACGCTGTGACTGTGTCCACTGAGACAGTAGCGTCAACCAAGTCGTTCCTCAAGTCTACAACTCCAGAATTGACCCAGTACCCCAGTTGCGTTGTTTGGTGCCTATTAAAAAACCTCTCATAATGTAGTTCTTTCTTTTAGGAATTTAGTTAATGATCTTAATATATGCTTCAATACGATCTTCTTTGATCCTCCTTCTCTTCACTGTATTTAGCCAACACCATTTCGACCTTTCTTCATAGGGCCCTAGTTCAAATTGTTGTGACCTCGAATCATTTTAGGTTTTTTTACACTTTCTTCGGTTTCTCCATGTCCTATTTCAGGTAGGCTATGGCTTCAATTATCTGGATGCAGTATTCCAACAGTGGCCCAACCATTGATCATAGAACATTCATTTAAATTGCGATCATTTTTTATTGTTATTCGCAAAACTGCTAACTTTGATCATCATAATGGGAAGGCTAAGCCTATTAAATTATAGAGAAGTTGTGAAAATGATTTCTTAACTATTGTAATATTGCTTACAACTGTATGTTTGACATTTATTTCAGGTATGGGTTACGATGAGAATCAGTATTCTCTCCCACGATGGCAGGACATTAGCGTCAGCCGACAGGGAATGTTCGATGATACATTCGCCTACATTCCCACGGTTGGTTGGATGTTCTTGCCGTTGGTGCAGTACCACGGAGGAGGGGCGGCAGCGGCGTTTGAACCTCTTTCTCAATTCATCGTGGAGTACGAGTGGGGTTTGGCACAGTATTTTGGTGCAGGAGTTGCAGCTTGCTATCGAGGATATCGTCTCTACGATAGCAATGAAACCAGAGCAGTTGTAATGAAGTGGGTCAGCTTCTACAAGAAATACCGTGATATTCTAACCAGTGATATTGTCCACGTGCAAAGAGCTGATATGCAGGGTATTGACAGCTACATGCATGTCAATCCACGATTAGTTAACAAGGGATTGGTTATGGTCTTCAATCCAACACATGAGAATATCACGACTACACTTATTCTGCCTCTTTATTACACTGGCATTACTGACGTTGCGGTCATTTCGGAACAAGATATGAATCCAATGAAGTTTCCACTTGATCGAGGCTACAACGTTGAGATCCCAGTTGATCTAAAACCTCTGGGTATTACTTGGTTTCTTATTAATTAGGCAATCGTTTAGAAGTGTCTGTTGGATTGCTGCAACGACTCGAGCTTATTTTAAGTGCTTGCTCGTTGTTACATTTTAAAGATTTCGTCCTGTTAGGTTACATTGTATGTTGTGGCGTCGTGTCTGCACTGTGATTAAGCAACAGAGTAGGGCCTAGTGATCTTCTTGAGCACTTCATGGCGTAGTCTTTTTTTACATTTTACAGTTTTTCTATCAGTGGAATAGTTGTGTAATAGTGGTTATTAAGTTGCACAGACCATGGCACGATGGATCTCATGACTTTGGTTTTGGTCTCCGAGATTCAAATCACAGTTCTAGTTTTGTCTCCTTTGGTTGCAGAATGCACAACGTTTTCGGCATTAGTGAAACGACGACACTAAGGGGAAATGTGATACCGTTGTAGGCCTGTATGTTACATGTAATTGTGAAGGAATGTGTTATAGCTGAATTTTTGTCTCATTGTTTAGACAACATGTACATGTAGACATGGTCCACGTTATGAATAATAATTATTGTCGTAGCATACAAATTTTAGGCTTATGCCTACGGTAACTGTTCTTTAAATGTCAGTGACGTT
The DNA here is from genome assembly GCA_945859605.1 of Lumbricus rubellus. Taxonomy (NCBI): domain Eukaryota; kingdom Metazoa; phylum Annelida; class Clitellata; order Crassiclitellata; family Lumbricidae; genus Lumbricus; species Lumbricus rubellus. The sequence continues at coordinate 46,903,343 of OX243816.1, forward strand.
CACCACAACTTGCCGCTATAATAGTATAAGTTGTTTAATTTCAAATGATATAAAACATACTAGACGTAAGCTACTCACAGGTCTGAGTTGGAATATCCTTCTTACTTTCCAGGCGTGAGTTTGATTCTCTCTCCAGTCTTCTGCTGTTGAGCAGGTTTGTGACATGGACGTGATCCTCTACGACCGCCGCCATCCTGCTCTGTCCTGCGCCTTCTTCTTGAGACTCTTGGTGGTACCATATACAATTATACATCTCCGTTATCGAGATCATTCCGCATATTTAATCATCTTCTGCCTCTCGTTGCCTTCCCCTCCATACGTCCCTCCAGCAACGTCACCAACATACCCTCTCTAATTATGTGGCCCAGCCACCGATGCTTTCTCCTGCTAATTAATTGAAGCAGTTCTCTCTGCACCCCTGCCCTTTTCAAGACTGCCTGGTTTGTGATTTTGTCTCTCCAACTTATTTTCAGCATTCGCCTCCACGTCCACATTTCAAAGGCCTCTATTCTTTTCCTATCCGTCATTGTCCAGCACTCGGCAGCATATTTTGCAACTGTCCATATCAGACATTTTGAGTTTGATTAAATCGTATTAATTTTATGCATCTTAGAGCTACGGGCACAAATGGAGGTTGGGTAGAGACTAAGCAGAACCGAACCCTTCCTCAAACAACAGTTTTTGGGCCTATTATTTATCTCGTCGTCGCCATGACGAGTGTTTGATGGGCCAGCGACAGAAAAGACATGGCGCTGCGCAATAGAAGTGTGTGAACGGGGGACAAGAAACTCGGCATGTTTAGAAGAGCGAGGCTGCGAAGGGATCCACGGCGCTGCACGCTTACGGTGGAGCAACAGAGCTCCTGCAAATATACAGCGGCCACATCCGCGAGACAGCGCCAAATCAAGGAAGATATTCGGTAAGTGACTCTTTGTGAGAAAGGGAGCCAGCGCAAAACGTCCCTCATATAGTCGGTGACATGACCGAATCCTGGGATGCTACCAGCAAGGCGTGCGGCAAAGCGCAAGACCCGACCCAAGCACCCAACCGGAGTCACCGGAAGACCCACATAGAGGGCGCTGCAGTAGTCCAGAAAAGAGATAACAAAAGAGTGGATGAACGTTAAGGCAGCATTGAAGGTTAAGGAGCGGAGCACCACTCTAAGCTGACGCATTTGGTAGTAGCAACTGCGGCATAGCAAGTTGATATGTCGCGTGACACCAAGGTCCCGGACAGAGGAAGAGAAGGTAAACTGAGGGAATTTCTGGACAAGAGCCTCCAGGTTAATTTTGGCGAGCCGTTGGCGTGTGCCAAACCAAATAAATTGGGTTCTAGAAGAGTTGAGCCGCGGGGGATTGGAGGAAATCCAGGCTTCCAGAGCCTCGATCCATTGCCCGGCTCATGACTCTGAGAGTGGAAATGGCTGCCGGTGACACGAAAAGGGTTATCCCCCTGAAAGCTATCCGGGAGATAAATTAATCTATCCCCCGGATGGAAATAACCGGTCTAGACTATCCGGGGGGATAAACCAATCTATCCCATTTTTTGAAAAATGTGTATAATTTAAAAAGTTATACTTTAATCAAAATTTTAAGTGACTCTAATTGTTTTAAGTAACCTAAGCAATGCTCAGGGAAAGGCAACTCGAATTTATTTCGTGTCTCTGAGTGTTTTTAAGTGTCTTGAACGTTTTAAGTGATATATAAAACCAAGCAAAACAAATTATCTAGTCGGAATAAACCTACCTGTTAGTGTCATTGTTCAAAACAAAGCAGATGAAAATTAATTTGCAAAAATAAAAGCACGCGGAAGTGTTCTTTCGACTTTTCCTCATTTACGGGGAAACTATTAATACGGGGGATACTCTTTTTCGTGACACCGGCGCAAAACAGTGCAAATACGCTTGCAGGTCATCCGCGTAGGATTGGCTCAGAAGCTCATGTCTAACACGTGTTAGACATGCACGCAGTTTTTAATTTTTAATATGTAGTCTGGTGAAACATTAGTTTGAAAACATTATGGCTATTTGTAGACCAATTGAGCACAAGGAAGATTCGCCTAGGGCTCAAGAAGCCTTCCTGTGAAGAAGCCGATATCGTGTAGGCCTAGCGCTATGTCATTGATTGGCCGTTGCCTATAGTTAAACCTCAGTTTGTAAACTTTTCTCGTGTCGGCGTTCAGGCTTTGGGCCTATACATGTAGGTATATTAAAAATGCACGTGACTTTCGAAAAGCAACTCGACCTCAACCGTGCTCAATTTCTAGCGCATTGATTTGCTGAGATAAAATTATTTCTTCAACACCCGTTCGCTTTGAACCGCTGTAACAACTTTCACATTAGGAATAATTTGAAGTAGGCCTACTCATGGATTTCAATTGCATTTTACAGTTAGACCTATATAAACTGTTTCGTAGATAGGACAAAAAAGACGCCGATAAAAGTGATCGCCGAAAGAATTAGGACCAATTCTTGTTAGGTCTATAGAATAAATATTAACAATAGTTATTACGCAATTAATGTGCACCCTATCAGGCCTACCAGTTATGTCATCACGCAAAAGCTTCGTCGACTTGCTGTAGGCCTACTCCGTGCAGCGTGCAACAAAGCATTTCCAAGGCTGATAATATAATAATATTATGCTAAACAATATTCACATGCGTTTTGGAAGCAAGCGTTGGATTTTTAAGCGACTTGTTACGCCTGTTTGCGCGCAAGGCCTACTTGGACCCTGTTCATTGTTTAGTGTAGTGTTACTAGTGTAAGCGCTTGATAGACCCAGCATGTGACCGTCATATGACTGCATTGCTATTAAAATGCACCCATAGACCTAAGCCTAGGTCCTATGGCCGGCTAAAATCTTGAGTGAGTTTCAAAGGAAGGCGCAGGAGTCAGTAAAAACAGGACCTGGTTGCGGAGCGCTGCCACTGGAGGTTTCTTTTAAAGTGAAGGCCTGAAGGGCAATAGGATTTTCTGGAAACAACTGCAATGAAGTAAGTGCTTTTTGTTTCGAATCAACAACAGTATACAAAATTTAGACACTAAGCGGAACTGGGAAACGAAAGTTATCCATGAATGTGATCACTGAAATTTGTCGTGGTAGGCCTACAATCATCGTCGTTCATTATGTAATCTCGCCATTGGCTTTGACAGTGGTTATCAATTCTAAATGCCGAGAAAATGACTGACAGATAAGGTGCATTGCTTAAACACCATACTCGTATTACAACGAGAGCTGTCTGGGATTCCTGAGGTGAGAGACAAGATTGAGGTGTTTGTGAATTCTATCGAGCATCTTGCAGTAAACTGGCAATGGGCAAATACAGGTTACGGTTGGTTGCACATTGAGAATGATGTACCACATACACCATGTACTTGGTACACAGACCCTTCTCAGGGATCCATGCCTGGATCATTCCAGCAGTCGGTGAACTGCACCTATCCACAGTCTGGATTGGTTCCATTGAAGTATGGATTTGAATCTTTTCGAGTCCATGAGTTGGTGGTTGGTTCATCTGATCCAGAGCGTTTTGGACTTGCACTGAGGAAGAAGTTGCGATTGCTTGCTCCACACACCCAGGAAAACCCGATTTTCTTCCACATGGTAAAATCAGACTCGCCTTCAATTCGCATGGTCCTTGACCAGATGGCTGATGTTGGATTCGAGATGATGATCTTTAGTTTCGGCTCATCTTTTAATGTGGAGTCGGATGATCCAGCGTACTTGGAAAGGATGAGGGAGGATATCGCATATGCAAGAAGTAAAGGCATCGAGGTCGGAGGATATGACCTCATTGTTTGGACCAGAGGTGTAGCCCAATACTGGATGGCCCAAGGTGGCGATGGCGCATGCATGGCCTCCGGATGGTACGATTACCTGTTGACTCGTTCCTTGAACTTCATGGACAAAACTGGTCTCCGCATGGTTGAAACGGATGGTCCGTATCCTGGCTATAGATGCAGTTCAACAAATCACTCTCACCATCGCGGACAGGAAGATTCTGTTTACTGGCAACTAAAACTTCAGTCTGAGTATTACAAGATCTTGAGAGAAAAGGAAATCTACATCAACCAACCGGATGACTATTTCTACCAAGGAGGAAGCAAAACAGGTAGTTTATTGAGATGCGGTTTTCCCTCTTAGTTCATTCATTCATTCATTTAATAATTTATATAGCGCTTCTTCAAGGGGGACTACTCAGAAGCGCTCCCGACTCTAGCACGGCAAAAAGGACAGTTTCGAGTTTACTAAAAAAAATGTTTGACCAATAACCCCAGAAAGTAGACGTAGCTCTTATGGTAGCCCATTCCAGACAACTGGTAGTATTAATACCAGCATCATAACTTAACATGGCATGACATGACATAACATAGCAAAGGTTTTAAATGGTTCAGAAGATGCTGGATCTGTGTTAGAACCATTATTAACCTGGAACACTTGATGGCCCAATGTTCCTAACTTCTTCTTAAACGCTGTGACTGTGTCCACTGAGACAATAGCGTCAACCAAATCGTTCTTCAAGTCTACAACTCCAGCATTGTAGTATTTCATATACAAATTGACCCTGTAGCTTACCCCTCCGGGTCTTTGTTTGGTGTCTATTAAAAAAACTCTCACAATGTAGTGCTCCCTTTCCGGTAATGATCTTAATAATAATACATGCTTCAATGAGATCTACTCTGCTCCTCCTTCTCTTCACTGTGTTTAGCCAACACCATTTCGACCTTTCTTCATAGTTCAAATTGTTGTGACCTCAAATCATTTTAGGGTCTTTTTTGCACTTTCTCCAGTTTCTCCATGTCCTATTTCAGGTATGGATTCCATTATCTGGATGCAGTAGCCTATTCCAACTGTGGCCCAACCATTGATCATGAAGTTAGGGTCATCATTTTTATTGTTATTCACAAACTGCTAACTTTGACCATAACATGGGAAGGCTGGGCCTATATAATAAGTTATGAAAATGATTTTTAACTATTGTAATATTGCTTAAAACTGTCAGTTTGACATTTATTTCAGGTATGGGTTACGATGAGAATCAGTATTCTCTCCCACGATGGCAGGACATTAGCGTCAGTCGCCAGGGAATGTTCGATGATACCTTCGCCTACATTCCCACGGTTGGCTGGATGTTCATGCCATTGGTGCAGTACCACGGAGGAGGGGCAGCAGCGGCGTTTAAACCTCTTTCTCAATTCATCGTGGAATATGAGTGGGGTTTGGCGCAGTATTTTGGTGCAGGAGTGGCAGCTTGCTATCGAGGATATCGTCTTTACGATAGCAACGAAACCAGAGCAGTTGTAATGAAGTGGGTCAGCTTCTACAAGAAATACCGTGATATTCTAACCAGTGATATTATCCTCGTGCAAAGGGCTGATATGCAGGGTATTGACAGCTACATGCATGTCAACCCTCAGTTAGTCAACAAGGGACTGGCTATGGTCTTCAATCCAACCCATGAGAATATCACGACTACACTTATTCTGCCTCTTTATTACACTGGTATTACTGACATTGCGGTGATATCAGAACAAGATATGAATCCGATGAAGTTTCCACTTGATCGTGGCTATAACGTTGAGATCCCAGTTGAACTTAAACCTCTCGGAATTACTTGGTTCCTTATTAATTAAGCAATCATTTAGAAGTGTCTGTTGGATTGCTGCAACGACTTGAGCTTATTTTAAGTGATTGCTCCTTGTTGCATTTTGAAGATTTCGTCCTGTTATGTTGTAGGCCTATGTTGTGGCGTCGTGTCCGCACTGTGGTTGAGCAACAGAGTAGGGTCCAGTTATCTTCTTGAGAACTTATGCATGGCGTAGTTATTTTTTACATTTTACAGTTTTTCTATCAGTGGAATAGTTGTGTAATAGTCGTTATTATGTTGCACAGACAATGGCAAGATGGATCTCATGACTTTGGTTTTTATCTTCGAGATTCAAATCACAGCTCTACACTGTGTCCGGAAAAAAAGGGACCCATTTTCTAAATATAAAAATAATTAGTAAATATTCATCGATTTTTACAATTCAAAAAGCATTTTAATCCTCACATATTTATCTAATACTGGTGAAAATATAAAAGTCCCAGTCACAATGATGACGTCAGAATGACGTCATTTGCACTAAAGTTCATTTAGCGGCTAGTCATGCATGATTTCGGCTGGTATATTGGCTCTTGGTGAAACGGAAATCCATTTAACAGAACCAGGAGTAAAAAATAAATGCAACTCATTACAGGAATTGTCTCCTCCATATAAAATTGATGTCTGATATCCGCGAATACTCGGATTAATAAACAATTCAACAAGATGGCGTCCCAGCTCACTGAATTCGTTAAACTGCTGAACTGTTGACTAAGGAGACTCCGGATTTCATTTCTCTTATAATCTTTGGCCGCCCAACGGACCGAGCTTAAATCAAGTTGATCATAAAACGTGGAGACTATTGCAGGAGATGGTTACAAGACAAGAATAAGAGACATTGAAGAACTCCGTGAGCGAATTGTTAATGCCTGCTGGGGAGGATTTTGATACGCTGGTTATCGATGCTGCTGTTGGCTATTAGCGCGACCGTTCTGAAGCTTACGCTGAGGCCAAAGGTGTACACTTTGACCACAAATTAATTCAGATATAAAACTAAAATTAAACTTACTTTATTATTGATAAATTACATCATGAAAATATTAAAATTTTTGATGATTTTGCGCATTTATCTCTTAAATTTGACTTTTTGTGCAAATGACGTCATCATGACGTCATTATTTGGACTGGAAATTTTATATTTTCGCAATTGTTAGATAATTATGTTAGGATAAAAACGGTCTTTGAATTGTGAAAATCGATTAATATTTACTATTTATTTTCATATTTACAAAACGGGTCCCTTTTTTACCGGACACAGTGTTTGTCTCCATTGGTTGGAGAATGCACAACGTTTTTAGGGTTAGTTAGTAAAACGACGACACTAAAGGGAAAATTTGATACAGTTGTGAATGTTGCATGTAATTGTGAAGGAATGTGTTTTTCTAGCTGAATCTTTGTCACATTGTTTAGACAACATGTAGACATGGTCCACGTTATGAATAATAATTATTGTCGTAGCCTACAAAGTTTAGGCTTATGCCTACGGTAACTGTTCTTTAAATGTCAGTGACGTTCACCACAAATTACCGCTACAATACATGTAGTTAAGTTGTTTAATTTAAAATGATGCGAGACGTAGACGTAACGTACGGTACTGAAAGGTCTGAGTTGGGATAAGCTTATCCTTCTTACATTCCAGGCGTTAGTTTGATTAAATCGTATTAATTGTATGCATCTTAGATCTAAGGGCACAAATGGAGGTTGGGTAGAGACCAAGCAGAACCGAACCCTTCCGCTAACAACCGTTATTGGGCCTACTATTTATCCCATGACGACTGTCTGATCGGCCAACGACAGAAAAGGCACGGCGCTGCGCAATTGAAGTACGTGAACGGGGGACAAGAAGCTCAACCCGTTTAGAAGAGCCAAGGTGCGAGCTCCTGCAAATAGACAGAGGCCACATCCGCGAGACAGCGCCAAACCAATGAAGATCTTCAGTAAGTGACTCTTTGTGAGAAAGGGAGCCAGTGCAAGACGTCCCGCATATAGTCGGTGACATGGCCGAATCTTGGGGTGCGACCAATAAGGCGTGCCGCAGAGCGCAAGACCGAACCCCAAGCACCCAACCCGAGTCACCAGAAGACCCAAATAGAGGGCGCTGCAGTAGTCCAGAAAAGAGATAACAAAAGAGTGGATAAACGTTAAGGCAGCATTGAAGGTTAAGGAGCGGAGCACCACTCTAAGCTGACGCAATTGGTAGTAGCAACTGCGGCATAGCAAGTTGATATGTCGCGTGACACCAAGGTCCCGGACAGAGGAAGAGAAGGTAAACTGAGGAAATTCCTGGGCAAGAACCTCCAGGTTAATTTTGGCGAGCCGTTGGCGTGTGCCAGACCAAATAAATTGGGTTCTAGAAGAGTTGTGCCGCGGGGGATTGGAGGAAATCCAGGCCTCCAGAGCCTCGATCCATTGCCCGGCTCATGACTCTGACAGTGAAAATGGCTGCCGGCGCAAAGCAGTGCAAATACGTTTGCAGGTCATGTCTAACACGTGTTAGACATGCACGCAGTTTTTAATTTTTAATATGTAGTCTGGTGAAACATTAGTTTGAAAACATTATGGCTATTTATAGACCAATTGAGCACAAGGAAGATTCGCCTAGGGCTCAAGAAGCCTTCCTGTGAAGAAGCCGATATCGTGTAGGCCTAGCGCTATGTCATTGATTGGCCGTTGCCTATAGTTAAACCTCAGTCTGTAAACTTTTCTCGTGTCGGCGTTCAGGCTTTGGGCCTATACATGTAGGTATATTAAAAATGCACGTGACTTTCGAAAAGCAACTCGACCTCAACCGTGCTCAATTTCTAGCGCATTGATTTGCTGAGATAAAATTATTTCTTCAACACCCGTTCGCTTTGAACCGCTGTAACAACTTTCACATTAGGAATAATTTGAAGTAGGCCTACTCATGGATTTCAATTGCATTTTACAGTTAGACCTATATAAACTGTTTCGTAGATAGGACAAAAAAGACGCCGATAAAAGTGATCGCCGAAAGAATTAGGACCAATTCTTGTTAGGTCTATAGAATAAATATTAACAATAGTTATTACGCAATTAATGTGCACCCTATCAGGCCTACCAGTTAGCCTATGCAAAAGCTTCGTCGACTTGCTGTAGGCCTACTCCGTGCAGCGTGCAACAAAGCATTTCCAAGGCTGATAATAATTATAATATGCTAAACAATGGTCACGTGCGTTTTGGAAGCAAGCGTTGGATTTTTAAGCGACTTGTTACGCCTGTTTGCGCGCTAGGCCTACTTGGACCCTGTTCATTGTTTAGTGTAGTGTTACTAGTGTAAGCGCTTGATAGACCCAGCATGTGACCGTCATATGACTGCATTGCTATTAAAATGCACCCATAGGCCTAAAGCCTAGGTCCTATGGCCGGCTAAAATCTTGAGTGAGTTTCAAAGGAAGGCGCAGGAGTAAGTAAAAATAGGTTGCATAGTGCTGTCACTGGAGGTTTCTTTTAAAGTGAAGGCCTGAAGGGCAATAGGATTTTCTGGAAACAACTGCAATGAAGTAAGTGCTTTTTGTTTCGAATCAACAACAGTATAATAAATTTAGACACTAAGCGGGACTGGGAAACGAAAGTTATCCATGAATGTGATCACTGAAATTTGTCGTGGTAGGCCTACAATCATCGTCGTTCATTATGTAATCTCACCATTGGCTTTGACAATGGTTATCAATTCTAAATGCCGAGAAAATGGCTGACAGATAAGGTGCATTGCTTAAACACCATACTCGTATTACAACGAGAGCTGATAATTGATTAAGTTTTCTTATGTATTTCAATCAAGCCTCCGAAATATTTACAACCATGTTGGTCGGATCAGATTAAAAATACTTCAATTTCGACTAGCAGTTCTTAAGTGGCCAAGCGGGGCGATAGAGGTAGGGCCTAGGGCTAAACATGTGTTCAACAACCATGTGGAATGCTAATGCAAAAAGGCAGAATTTTGCTGGTATTCAATTAAATCAAAGAGATGCATAGTCAATGCTTTAGGCTATGTGATTGAAACTGGACACATATTAATTTTGGTCAGTGGGTGGGTTCACATTTTAACCAGGTAGGCCTACAACAGATTCATCTATAAGGCCTAATGGGTTCAATTTGATACAGGCATGCAGCCAGGACCGGATCAAGAAATGTGGGGGCTCTGTTCGGAGGGTCTTCGATTGAAAAAATCTGATGACCTTTTTGGTCGCTTGGTCGAAATTTCTTCACAATATACCAATTTTTGCTTCTTCTAAAACAGCTGACGACCTTTTTTTAGTCGTTTGGTCGAAAAATTTCAAAATATTACAAATTTAAAAAAAATTATCGTGTGTGGGGGCCCCCTAAAGTGTGGGGGCCCCTGTTCGGCCGAACATGATGAACATGCCTTAATCCGGCCCTGCATGCAGCTTAATTTGCAACTAGAACCCACACAATATCGTACAAAATCATTACAAAGACAATAATAAAATAATAAAATTTATCCTACCGAGTCTGTTAATTTCTGATACCGGTACGTAGCCTAAGAGCTCAGAGAATGCGATCTGGTATGCCTACTCTTGATAAATCTGAAGCTCACGCAGAAGTAGAGTTCACTTTGTCCTTGGCATGACTTATTACCATAAATATCAAGGCCCATAACATCATAAATAGGCTATGTTACACACGGCCCATAACATTATATGTTACACAAATTTATGACAGTTGGCTAGAATACTTATATTTCTGTTGGTTGAACGTAAAACATGTCTAACAAAATAATGCATGTTTCTTTGGTGTTACAGATACACGACTTAATCACCATATTCAGTAAAGTTGTCTGCAGTGGCATCTGTTTTTCGTCATGGCCAAATTCATTCATTCATTCATTCATTCATTCCGAAAACTTATATAGCGCCTCTTCAAGAAGTCTACTCAGAGGCGCTCCCAGCCCAGCCACGGCTAAAAAAATAGGTCTTAAGTAACTTGTAGAAGGCAGGCAAATTATTCCGAGGTAGCGAGCGTAGCGCAAGCGGGAGTCCATTCCATGTGGACGGGCCAACAACCGAGAAGGCTCTACGCTGCCTGGTAGCACAGCGGGTTCGAGGGACCAGCAGCTCCCCATTGGCCGAAGAGCGTAAAGCTCGACGGGAGGCTATGTCGGAGACATACAATTCCCATGCCACAATCCTTGTCAGTGTGTTGCTGATTTATGCAGTAAATGGTGCTCTCTCAACCTTTCCTGATTGGCTGGTGACGAAGGTGACGACTCCCACTCAGCTGGTTCAGGTGAATCCGGATCAAATCCGTCTGACGAATGGACTCATCTCACGTGACTTTCTTCTCAAGCCGGACTTTGTCACGATCGACTTCCACTCTCATGAGAAGCGACAGTCTCTTCTCAGAGCCATCAGTCCAGAATCTGTGATAGACATCGATGGATTGTTTTATAATGTAGGAGGACTTGTCACCCACATTCCCAGAGGATACCTCAATAGAACGGCATTAGCTGCAGACATGGCCTTGAATCCAGATACTTTTCATTATGTTTCTCATAGTACATCAAAGCCCCAGGCTCCATTTCCGTATCGGCGAAGAAGGTTTGCTCCTGCAGACATAGTCTGGCCTCCTGCAGGTCTGAGGTTGGATGTGTTGTTTAAGGCTCCGTTTTGGGCACCGAAATATCACCAGGGAGTCACGGTTACAGTTCACTATGAAATGTATGATGGTCTTCCTTTGTTGGTAAAGTGGGTGAGCATTGATGGAATTCCGGAGGTGAGAGATAAGGTTGAGGTGTTTGTGAATTCTATCGAGCATCTTGCAGTAAACTGGCAATGGGCACACGGAGGTTACGGTTGGTTGCACATTGAGAATGATGTACCACATACACCATGTAATTGGTACACCGACCCTTCTCAGGGATCCATGCCTGGATCATTCCAGAAGTCGGTAAATTGCACCTATCCACAGTCTGGATTGGTTCCATTGAAGTATGGATTTGAATCTTTTCGAGTCCATGAGTTGGTGGTTGGTTCATCTGACCCAGAGCGTTTTGGACTTGCACTGAGGAAGAAGATGCGATTGCTTGCTCCACACACCCAGGAAAACCCGATTTTCTTCCACATGGTAAAATCAGACTCGCCTTCAATTCGCATGGTACTTGACCAGATGGCTGATGTTGGATTCGAGATGATGATCTTTAGTTTTGGCTCATCTTTTAACCTTGAATCGGATGACCCAGTTTATTTAAGTCGTATGAAGGACGACATCTCATATGCAAGAAGTAAAGGCATCGAGGTTGGTGGTTACGACCTCATTGTCTTGACAAGAACTGTGGAATCATACTGGATGGACCAGGGTGGTGATGGGGCATGTATAGCTTCTGGATGGTACGATTACCTGTTAACCCGTACCTTAAACTTCATGGACAAGACTGGTCTCAGTATGGTTGAAACTGATGGTCCGTATCCTGGCTATGGCTGCAGTTCAACAAATCACTCTCACCATCGCGGACAGGAAGATTCTGTTTACTGGCAACTGAAACTTCAGTCTGAATACTACAAGATCTTGAGAGAAATGGAAATCTACATCAACCAACCGGATGACTATTTCTACCAAGGAGGAAGCAAAACAGGTTTGATACGGAAATGTTATAAATTTTCTTCTTTCGCATTGCTGTCGCATCATCTTGATATGCTATTACCGGTACATCATCATTTGTGAGGCGTGGCTGTGTAGTGGTAGCATTGGAGCCTTGGAACCGCAGGGTTCCATGTTAGAAATACCCCCCAAGCCGCCGCGTAACGACTTCAGTGTCCGCGCTGTAGTTGAGAGTGCCTCTGAATAGAGATCTCGAAGAGCTTGAAATAGAGAGCGTGAATAGCTTGAAGAAATGGAGCAATAAATAAATAAAACATACGGTATAAACTACATTGTATATATTAGCAACTTTTAAAAATTAAAACTCGTCATTAGAATCTGCTTTGCCTAACTCTTACTATTTAACACGAAGATAAACTGTTATTTTCAAGGTAACACTAAGTCTTAATGAAGGCATAATGTGCATTAACCACATTTTTCCTAATGTACTTTCAGGTATGGGCTACAATGAGAATCAGTATTCCCTTCCTCGCTGGCAGGACATAAGCGTCAGTCGCCAGGGAATGTTCGACGATACCTTCGCCTACATTCCCACGGTTGGCTGGATGTTCTTGCCGTTGGTGCAGTACCACGGAGGAGGGGCGGCAGCGGCGTTTGAGCCTCTTTCTCAACATATTGTGGAGTACGAGTGGGGTTTGGCGCAGTATTTTGGTGCAGGAGTGGCAGCTTGCTATCGAGGATATCGTCTTTACGATAGCAATGAAACCAGAGCAGTTGTGATGAAGTGGGTCAGCTTCTACAAGAAATACCGTGACATTCTAACCAGTGATATTGTACACGTGCAAAGAGCTGATATGCAGGGTATTGACAGTTACATGCATGTCAATCCACGATTAGTTAACAAGGGACTGGCTATGGTCTTCAATCCAACTCATGAGAATATCACAACTACACTGATTCTGCCTCTTTATTACACTGGTCTTACTGACATTGCGGTGATAGCGGAACAAGATATGAATCCCATGAAGTTTTCACTTGATCGAGGCTACAACGTTGAGATCCCAGTTGAACTTAAACCATTGGGAATTACTTGGTTTCTTGTTAATTGACTTGTCGGTCTGCAATGCGATTACTTGTCATTTGGATTGTTTTTGCAGCATTAGTGCAGGGAATAGTTAGGCTATCTGTTACAGTTACACACGATGTCATGTGCGATTTTACATCTGGTTTTGGATGCTTATATATAGTGATATCGTTTGCACATTGGTCGTTGGCGTTGATTTAGTTTTTTCAATATAGCACCAGAGTAGGTTAGTTGGTATCACGTTATACATTTGCTGTTGCAGCATTATGTAGGCCTATTTTGAGTTGGCCAGTTGCTTCCTTAAGCCAAAATGACTTTAAGTTGAATACGTTTGACGAGTATGGCAGTAACGGTAATTCTTGTCCAAGGCGAACTGGTGACAGACAGAAGGTATAGTTTAGTTGTGTCCTCATGTGGTAGCCACCAAGCGATAGTGGTGTCAACTATCAACTACATGTAGACTTTGGATGATATGTATTTTTTTCAGATTGCAATGTTGCTGTTTAGCCTTTTGAAAAGCAGGGCATGGACAGAAGCATTATGTATATGTCGAGTTCGCAGACTCTGAATAGCATATAGGTCAGGCAATCCAGGACAATCATGCAGGCAAAGCAGAGACGCGATCTCTTTATAAATAGCGTGACTCTACTGTGCTGCCCATTCATAAGAAGTAGGCCTAAAAATCTCGAGCCATTTATATCAGGCTTAGCGATAGTCAGAGGAGGATAGATTATAATTATTGTGTACCGTAGATCAACAGTTGAAGCACGCCAGGTGAGTTATGTTGATAGCCTACATAACCGTGTCTGCTGTTCATACTACTGTTAAGAACCATTATCTTACAGAACAGAAACATCAGACTGTTTATGCTGCTTACATAGGGCTACACATGCTGCTGTATCATATTGAAGATAGATCAGTATAATAACTCGGTATCTTCAAATAACATTTTATTCTCAACGCTAAAACAACAGGATATGATCATAAGGACCCTTGTAAAAAAAAGAAACCAGCACTTTGCACACTCACTATAAATATCTTCTCGTGCAGCGACTGTAATTTGGATTCTTTCTAGCAAACAACTCGGTTGGTCTGATGTTGCTAAGAAACCGACAGCAGCTAGGTCTAACTGGTTAGTTAGCAATTACAGTTTACGACCATTCTTCACTATAGGCCTCGGCCTATGCCACTTTGTTCCCCGCGTCAGGTGTGCCATCGATCGCTCAACCCAGGTGCCTTGCCTACATACTTAGGTCCCCCACCTTGCAAGCCATGGATTGTGGAAGTTTGGCAGTTCGCTCGGACTTTCTCTCATATAGTCTCTCCGCCTCAAATCAGCGGCCTTTTCTCTCGGGTCACTCCTGAAAGACTTTTGCTGAGAGAAACGCTTAATAAGCATTTTTTGTTTGGTCAACAATACGGTTGACAGAATAATCGCGACCGGTTACAGTGCACAGTTATGCAGTTCTCTTAATTAACTTCAATGTTAACTGCTAATTAACAGTTAATATTAACAGTCTACAATACAATACATCGGATATATTTTGCTAGTGCCTGCGAATATGCTCGTTCGGCAAAGGATCTCAACATCCATTTGCCATCAGAACCGACGACAGTCGTTTGGCTGCAGCTGTCTATAGCGACAATCTAGCTTTCATAGCATATCGTCACCCTCCTCCTTCATCCGAGCATGGGACTGGCACTGCCACAGTTCACAGTTCGAGTAGTGGCGGAGTCCTCAACGACAATCCTTCACTCTTCTCTTATTAGAGGCTAAACGATAGTTAGACCTTCCAAGAAACCGGTCATGCATAAGCTAAACAACACCTAGCCTATAGTTCCTCAGGGTTCCATTATGTTCAGCTTAGGATCCGCTTCTAATAATTAATCTTTAGCTCAATAGGCCTACGCCCTACGTACATGTAACAATAAGTAAGTAAGCAAGTATATAGGTAGCCTTTATTTGCTTGTCAGATGCAAATAAAGGCTACTTACTTACTTATTTACAACGGGCAGCCATTATGTGGTAATAGGCTACATACTTGGCTGCAAGTTTGTAAACTTCGAAGATATGGAAAATTTTACTCGTTCCACGCCACGACTTGAACGTGCCAACATCTAGGCTAGAATTTACGACAGCGAATCACCATGATGGTCTGAATGCAAGATCAGTCTAGAGACTCTAGACACTGAATGGTTTGCTTTAGCTTGATGTGACTCTCAAAGGACATCGGTTGACACCTTTAGGCTACAGGCTACTGATCTTGCGTTGTATCTTTGGCTCTATTGTGGGGAGGTCTAGAGACCAATGTGTATAGCCTACTCCCATACAAAGTTGGTTATACAAAGCATGTGCACTTAAGCGTAGGCCTATATCGGATTCTCGGGTCGTTGCATTGCGTGGCTGGAACAGCTAGAGTCTAGACCCCTTGCAAATAATTAGGTAGTCAAAAACCTTTTATGTTCAATAACACAAGAGGTTATAATATTTACTATGTAGGCCTAGTTTGAGTAGGCCTATTTATTCTCACTGTTAACTGTGCGAAACATCGTCTAGACCTAAGTGGCTTACTTCTGAGAGACTGTGCAGTGTTTGATCTAGTCACTTCATTTGGGGTGGGAAATCAGGTTTCTGGTATGTGTGTGCGTGTGTGCGCGCGCGTGTGTGTGTGTGTGTGTGTGTGTGTGGGAGGGGGGGGGGGACAAACTGGAATTAAAACCGTTGATATAATACAATAACAGAAGTATAAAAAAGCTGTGAAATTTTCTGAGGAATGGGGATGTCGTTCCTTGGAGTGGGGAACTCCCCACCCTCAGACGCCTAGATAAAACACTGGATGCTGTGTTATAAGTAAATGCGGTTGCAATTTGTTTAACCTGCAGTTGCATTTTATGACGAAAGATCAGCCACAAGAAGAAAAAAAGAGTCGCCGGAATAAAACGACAAAATAGATGGAATGGACTACACGCAAACTGGAGTTGGCTGTCTCTTTTTTACATGTATATTACTCACATCAGGTAAGCTTAACCTGTTCTGAAAACACCGCAACACATATTAAGTTAGAGGCGCGCGGTCAACTAAATAATCTGCTGTGGCCTACATCTGTAGAAATATTATTATAACAGGTTACTGTAACTAAATCGAGTTACCGTTGACGAATTCAGTCTCGTCAGAGTTTGGCCAAATTTTGTATAAAGACGCTTTTGAACTCTGTCTGTCTGTATGTATGTCTCTGTCCATCTTTCTGTCTGTCTCTATCTGTTTGTCATGGTCTGTCTGTCTGAATAACCAATGGTGCCACCACCATAATTATAGGTCGCGGCAGGTCATTTTACACGCTGCCTATTTTACTCTTAGGCCAATATGCCTTACGATTTGCAAAGAACTCTGGAATTTGTAGCATCTTCTTTACAATTAATTTCTTCGATCTGCCGAATAAGTGCCCATGATCCTCCCTCAGCATGCTGAAATTATATCTCTGCAGTGATTAACATGCAGAACATGTTTCTCGGGATTCGTCTTCCTTGATCCTCTCGCATCTGATGTTTTAAGCTGGATTCATCGTTGCAACATCATTCTTAAATTATTTCTGTCATCTTTGTAAATATCATTCTGTCAACTTAAGGTGTGTTGATTATAATAACTAGTGTGTCGGTTAATGTGAAGGTATGTTTTTATAGCTGAGGTGTTGTTAATTTTTTGCAAGCAGCTTGTGATCTATCGCACGCAGAGGTGACGGTGAGCTACGATCCAGGCAAGACATTATTATGATTATTATTTAAATATTTAAGTAATTATTGTAAATATTTAAGTAACTGCTTCGCACTAAATTGAGTACCCCATGTGCCATGGTGCCTTATGTATATATTATATAGACAACCCATGGCATCTGCTATACATTCATTGAATTCGGCCTAATACCTTAATCGCAATTCTATACTGAAAAAGTGGTCAGTAGCAATAGTGATAAAATAATGATAATGATAATAATGCTGCTAATTCTGACGCAGACGATGATGATGATGATGATGATTATGACGATTATGGTGATGATGATGACGACGACGATGATGATGACAATATTGCAATATTTGTTCGTAATTGTAACTGCGAAATACTGATGGAAAAGAGACCCAAGAAGGATAAAGAAGGTCAATAACCAGGATGCCAGACCAACCGATTCCAGAAAGACTATCACCGTACGTGTATTATACATGTAACTGCATATAATCACTGGGGCGATACTGAATGGCCACGG
The DNA here is from genome assembly GCA_945859605.1 of Lumbricus rubellus. Classification (NCBI taxonomy): domain Eukaryota; kingdom Metazoa; phylum Annelida; class Clitellata; order Crassiclitellata; family Lumbricidae; genus Lumbricus; species Lumbricus rubellus. The sequence continues at coordinate 46,920,908 of OX243816.1, forward strand.
ATGCGTGCATCGCGATAGCAATTACTAATTACAATACAGTTACTACTCTTCTGTCTTCCGGGTACTGACCTCATTGCAATCTGGCTTTCGTGCGCCATCGGTAGATAAAATGTTTGCGCTATAGAATTCACTATTCAGCAATGACTAATAATTTTGTTGGTGAGAAAATAAATTCATTATATAGCTGTCTGGTTTTTTGTGTTATCCGGCAAAACAACATCGTGGCAATCACAGTGGCTGTGGGAGTGGCTATCACAGTGCCTCTAGGTCTACTCTTCGTTGCTGGCCTATTCGTGTGCCTCCTTTGTTTCCTCTACAGATACTGTACAGGTAAATTATTACGCTACAATGTACCGGTAGCCTAGTTAATGAATGAGCAGTTATTCATGCCTCTAAATGCATGCGTGTATTGATGAGATTCAACAGTCTCCTTTATCCTTGTTTCCTGTTCTCGGTGAAACTTTTTTTATAGCGTGTTTCATTTTTCTTTGTCACTTTTTGTCTAATCATTGTATGTTTAAATGGTAAACTTTGGCTAAGGCACCCCACATAGCTAGTAATTAATCGAGAATTTGGCGTCCCTATTTAGCGGGAATTTTTGTTTCCCTTTATGGCTTACTTTTCTGTCACAAAGTTGCAATGATATGTAAATCTCACTTGTTTAATTTGGTTGCAAAATAGACCATTTTGATTGATTGATTGATAAACTGATTGTTTGATGTGCATGAAAATGGATGCCTAGATAATATTATGTAAGATAAGCTATCATAAGCGGTATGGCAGCGTTACGGCACCATATAAATATTATTGTTGTTATTGTTATTATAATTATTTGCTATTATTATTTTTAACGTTTTTGTATTGTTATTATAAGTGCTATTATTATTATTTTTTCTATCGTCATCGTCATCGTCACGGTCACACATTAATAAATAGGCCCTAATCAAATAATATAACATGCAGACACTTGCATGTACATAAGTAATATTATAATAGACCTGAGAAATGACCTCCCTCTGAAGGCGTGAATATAATTATGATGCATTCCTGTTGGCTTTGTAGGACGCAATTCGATCCATTGCAACTGCTACTATTGCTGTCGACGTTATTCATTGACGGTGCCAAACATTGAAATGACAGGAGAATCGCCGATAATTCCTGATGTTGACACTTCGAATAATTCCGCCCAGGCTACAGTGGCAGATCTTCACCGGTGTCGTGACGAACCGCCATTGTACGCATCAGTGATGATGGAGTCAGTTGACATTGCTGACGAGAAGGAAGATGCACCGCCATTGTACAGCAGTCTATTCCCTTCCGCGTCTAAAGCGCGTCCTCTAGATGACTGCTGCAGTGACAGCCACTGATGACAATGGATTACTGCAGTCGAAAGTTACTGAAAGAGTTATATAAATGTGGACCAATGGAACGCTAGCAAACAAAATTCAAATGACTGAGCGATGTCTTCATTCAAATCAGAAGTCAAACCAACTCCATAATTTTGATGCCATATGCTTAACGGCAACATTAGATCCTCACGAACACAAGAAGTTTAAACTTTATGGCAGTTTTGTAAGCCTGCTGTAATGGAAATGTAACGTAGGGCTTAGTTTAGTTGGTAATTTTTATAGGCCTAGTGCCGATCAAAAGTGTGACCATTCAGTAGCGCTCCAGTGCAAGGACCCAGAGAGATGAAATATGTCTTCAGAAGCGACAGAGATATATAGATAGTGATCCGGAAAGAAGAATCTCACGCAGAGTGGAGGGACGGGAATTCCACAAGAAGGGCCCAATAATGGCAAAGGATCGAACTTGAGTACTAATGGTCTTAGCTCGTTGGACAAATAGACCTGTCCCTATAACGGATAGGTCGATGAGAAGATGCAGAAAGAGTATAGGAGACCAAATGAGATCCCTGAGATAGGTCCTATTTCGGCGCAAGACTCTGCAGTCTGGACTTGCGGATCAGAGCAAGAACTCTATGTTGGACGAGGACAGAGAAAGGTGATCAGTGCGGTTGGTTGACTATGAACGATGATTTATAATAATTATGGGGTAGACCCTACATGCATTTAGAAGGCGGTCAATTCTGGAGCATAAGCATCGAGAGCAAAATGTATCGGGGATAAAACGAACCCTCGGAAAGTCAATTAAAAATGGCCTTGCATTAATCAATTCTGGAACAGACAAACGTGAGGACAATGATGATGTCATGGTAGAAAGTGAGACAGATCTGCGAATGGCCCTGAGACGACGGAGGTACAAGTTAGCATCAAAGGACAGACCTAAAAGCCCAAGTCTTGCTTGCTAGCTACATACATAATATTCTACAATAGAAATATTATCATCATGACTTTTAAAAATGACATGTTTTACGATACTGTTGGTAACACTTATTATTGTTAAGTGATGTTAAACAGTCTACGGGAACTGCACGGGCGGATTCTGACATATCGAATAGGTGGTCGTCACTCGTGTGGCCGCCACCAAGGGCTTTTATCTGTATTGAGGGCGGGAACAGCTTGAGTCCAGTTAAAAACAGTCAATCAGAAATGAGCTAAAACTCACGTACGGCAATCTGAACAGAGAGGAGGCCGTCTTGGGAGGGGACCGCCATGGCTCAATCCAGATCATTTGCCTGCATTGGTCCCTCCCTATGGAATCGGCTTCCTCCATCAGTTCGCTCTGCCATCCTTTCTGGTAGTGTATCCTTATCTTTCTCTCGTCTAAAAACTTGCATTTTTTTCTTGGGGTTGAACGCACTGGGAGCGCTTCTGAAAGACTCTTGCTGCGAGAAACGCTTTATAAATTGTCAGATAAGATAAGATACCAACCCCAGAGGAGGACATGCATTTAGACCGGTTGCTTAGTGGGCATAAAAACCACTTACCATCACCCTTGACGGTCGTGGGCTATCACCGTATCGTTGGTATGGTGCAGCGTAGTCCTACGTACGGTGATGCAAAAGTGACCACTATGGTTCATGTCTGTCGAGCAGATGTTGGTTTACCAATACCACACGCGGCATACAATTAATTATTATTGTGTATCATAGCGTCTTGGGCATGACGTTTGTCCTGGGCATGACGTTAAACTGCATCCAGCCTCCGCCACAGGGAACCAACAACGTCCCTGTGCCGGTCCTAAGCCCGGAAAAAGGAGGAAGGTCTGCCAGATGGGTGGCGATACGCTGGCATTAAAACACCAAGACGATTGAAATCCGCAAAAACCATGACACAAGTGACAGAGCAACCCAGATGCTTCAAGGTGTCATGATGTGGAGCAGACATGCACAGGCCGGTCAGGACAGACCGGTGGAGAGAGTCGGAGGGAGAGCGTGGGACACCTGCGGGCATTGACCCAGGTTGTCCTTCATACCTCTCTCCCAATACTTTCTTCAATCAGACAAGGTGGTCTAGGTGCTCCAAGATGGTAGTGGTATGGAGTAGACCTGCTGACCGGACCGGTTGAAGCTGCATGGGCAGCATGACGCGAGACAGACTCAGACAGAGAGTGGCGTCGGACTCCTACGGGCATTGAGCCCAATGATGTTGTTGTTGATGATGATGATGATGATGATGATGATGATGATGATGATGATGATGATGATGATGATGATGATGATGATGATGATGATGATGATGATCATAGCGTACATAAATTTATATCTAAGGCCGTTCCAGTACGATACGTAGCCTATATACTATTGCCATCTGTTTGGTCTAAGCTTATATTTAGTGAGTAGAGAGGTTTTCTAGACTATATCCCATCTATCCCTTACTTATAAATTTATAATTCGTAGGCTTATATACATAATTAAAATGGCGGCCACTGACTGAGAGCAGCCTAAGTGCAGATTGACGTACGCTTAGATAGAACGCCAAGATTACAACAACAAACTACTTACACTAGATGATGCATTTTATTCTAAATAGTATTGTATAATTTCATCAACGCTTTTGGACAACAGCGCATACATGTAGGTAATTGTAATTGTAATCAAACATTTATAATTATAGTGCCACTACAAGAGAACTCCTCAGAGGCGCTCCCGACCTGACACCAAACCACAATCAAAGAGAATGGTTTTCAAACGCTTGCGGAAAAGAAGCAAAGAAAGACAAAGAAGTTCATTACGGAGACTATTAGGCAACTTATTCCAGAAAGACCATAGCAAAGCTTCTATGCAGCACTGTGGAAGATCGAGCCATAGGAACAACCAGGTCACCATTGGGTTGCAGAGCGAAGGAATCTACGGCCTGGAATGGATAGCACAGGCACACAAAGTTCCATGAGACAGATCGGAGCTTGGCCTGCTAGGCAATTACGCATGAGCATTAGAACGTTTGAAAGGTCAGAACATAAAAAAATTCAATACTGAATAGCATGAGTCATAAAATCCGGCTCGCGTTGGTGAACAAGAGACGCGGCCCACAATGTACAGCGTTACTAATAATTCGTTAGAAACGTGATTCGTTCAGTCAATAATATTATTGTTACTGCGCAGTAGTGCACAGCAGATATTTACGACATAGAAGGATGTCAGACGAGTTCGGCATTGGCCTACATAGTCTACAAATCACATCTACCTTTCATAGACCTACATGTAGCCTATCTATGCGGGAAAAACGATGCCTAACCAAAAATTACGCGACCTATGCTGATGACGTGCAGGCTGTCAGGATCTCCAAGAACGTACATATGTACATGTATAGTAATTGTATACGGCCTATCGTTAGGTTAGCTACTGCGTGAGTAAAGAACGCTTTCTCTGCAGGCAGACACATCTTGACGACCTTCTGCTTGCTATTGATCACGCATTGTTTCTTTTGTGTGTGGGTCAGATGACACAAGATTCAGGTAAGTTATCATAGCATGGATATAACGTGCATATAGAAAGTCAGACGTGTGAGCTCTATAATGTTCTGTCTGCATGCCTGCCTTGTCTGTCTGTCTGGCTTGTCTGTCTGTCTGTCTGTCTGTCTGTCTTGTCTGTCTATTTCTCTCCTTCTCAATATATTCGCATGCTTCATCAAAATATAATCATAATCGTAATCTCGAGACTTCTACAGCGCCCACAATAGCTAAGTCGCTTGAACCAGCTTATTCACAGGCGCTTAATCAAAACAAAATCGATAGGCAGCGGGTCAAGTCCGGAGAGTCAGGCAGGCAGGCAGACAGATGGACGGCTAAGGTGGGTGATGCTTAGAGTTGAAATGACGAGGGATGTGAGGAGAAGAGGAAGAATCAGGATCAGGGCCGGATTAAGCAATGTTGGGGCCCTGTTTGGGAATTTTTGTGGGGGCCCTTTTCGGAAATTTTTGGCGGAAAATTTCAAATTTTTTTTTAGTCGTCCGCCGAAATTTAAAAAAAAATCGTACCATTTCATCCGCCAAAAAAGTTGATGACCTTTTTTTTTAGTCGTCCGCCGAAATTTTTTAAAAAATCGTACCATTTCATCCGCCAAAAAGTTGATGACCTTTTTTTTAAAGTCATCCGCCGAATTTTTTTTCCAAAATAGTAAAATAGTCGTGTGGCAGAAATTTGCAGAAATTTTTTTTCACACATTTGTGGGGCCCCCTAAAGTGTGGGGGCCCCTGTTCCGCGGAACATGTAGAACATGCCTTAATCCGGCCCTGACTGTGAGTGCACAGTGAGTCGCATTTGCAGGTTCAGACCAGGTGTAGTGCGATATACTATCCGGCAACAAATACTATCCGAAACTCTCTGTCATTGGTTCACGTGACATATGACGTCAGAGAGCAACGGTTACGCCTCTGCCTCGTTTTCGTTGACAAATATGATCCGGGCTGCTTGATTCAAGGTGATTGCGGTAAAAAAAATATGCGAGTTGTTTAGAGTATAATATTAACTAGTATTAAACAACTACTAGAGTAAAGCTTAGGGTTGAGGGACAAAAGCCGAGGGATTAAGTTGTTTTGAGTTAGACGGATGTGATTGAAATGTAGCCTATGTTTAAACATTTAAAATTATATTCATTAGACACCCTATTTTCTTGTATAAAGTTTCTTAATATTGGATCTGGCTGTTTTCAAAACCTAACGTACATGTATTTGAACAAAGCTTATTATTAAAGAACTTCATCAGTGTGTGGTTTTTACACGTGATCGAAGCTGAGGAAAAATAACAGTTATTTAGTTTTAACGGCGGACCCTCAGTTATAATATATACTGAGGGTCCGCCATTGATTTATATGGACTTGGATTCTTAATTGATCAAAATAGAAGATCTCAGAAAGCAACGATCTGGACAGTGGCGTAACTACGGGGAGGGGGAGGCAGAGGGCAGCCGCCCCTCAAATGAAAGGCTGCCACCCCAGCTGTCCCCAATCATTGCGTTTGTTTTACTTTTTACTTTTACGAGTGATAAAGAATGTTATATAATTTCTGACATATTTTATTTTTATACAACTTCATGTACAACTTCTTATAGGGTCGGTGATGGGAAAGTGGGACAGGCCACTATAGTGCACCGTGGTCCAGATCATCTGGACCACGGAGGTAAGACGTAGTAGAGGAAGGTCAAGGAAGAGCTGGATGGAGACTGTGCGAGAGGATCTGTGATGTCTCGAGATTACGTGGAGCGATGCGGTTTCCCGATGTGCAGATCTGCACGGGAAGGATTAAAGTCTAAGCTTAGATGATGGCTGATGGCCCAGTGATGGGTCTTAATGAGGACTTTACTATGGGGTTCTAATTGGTGGGTTGAACCCCAACGACCCCATCCCCGCGACGAATCGCGATATTTTAGTTTTGAGTGGAATGCCCAGGGTGAAGGGAAAAGAACAGATAGTTCAAGAGATGGTGAAGTGTGGAGCATAGCTTCGCTTAAGAACTTGAAGATTTGAGATGGGCGTGGACTGTTGTAGTAGGAGAACCAAAGAAGGTAAGAGGCTGGTCTGGGGTATGACGTTGATTTATAGAGTTTGGACGAACCATGAGGACACTACGGGGTTTCAAGAAAGTCTGGGGCTTGAACCTCACAACCTCTGGCAATTCTCACCAGGTTCCAGGAAGTGAGAATAGAGCATAATCGCGTAGTTTTACATCAGTTGCAAGTTTATGACGACACTAGTAGTAGTAGTTGCAGTTTAATGTCACTGTGTGGTGACAAAGACCTTTAGCGACGCCGTCCTCCTTTATCCAGGCTTGGGACAGGCACTGGCAGAGTGCAACCAGTGGCCAGTTATGACGACACTACAGCAGTTAATTCTTATATAGGTTTGTGAGATCATGGTACAAAGGTGTTTACGATGAATGAAATGATATAGTTCGTTGGTGTTGTCATAAACTTAACGCGGACACAAACAATCAGACGAATGCCAACAGTCACATACAGGAAGAGCTTTAATATAAGGTGCCCGTAACATAGAACGCGCTCAATTTATTAATAGGAAATACCTTTTACAGTGGGAATTTGGTTGTGCGTCAGCTGCCATCATTCGGAACGCAACGGTAGGCTACTTAACACCGCTTCGTCCGTTAGAATCACGTTTTCTCCTAAATATACTTGCATATTCGTAATGTTAATATATCACAAACGCAGTTATCGGCGTAAATTACAATAGTTTTTCACACCGAGTTATTATGCTAAATAAACAGACTATTGTTATTGTTAACAAGTCGGTCAAGCCACCCGGATTGTATTTGTCAACGGATTAAATTTCGCACGTAAGTCGTGCGAAATTGCATCCTAGCAACGAAGTGGGCGTGGCCGGATCGTTTCTGTTGCCCGGATAGTATTTCGCACTACACCGGCCCTATGGGCATGATCGGCCCAAGGCGGTAGCCTCGTTCGCCTTGCCTAAAAAGGAGCTTCTCTCATGATATTTTATCTTTTTTTGTTCGACATTGTTAGGTTAGAAGCCAATATATTTCATAAATGAATTAATTATTGTAGTTGCGTCTTATGAAAATCGAAAACAGTTTGACTGTAAGAGGAGAAACTGAAAGACAGAGATGGTTGGAGAACATTCTGGCGTCACCTTCCTACTTCTGATTCTATCTATATCAGGTCAGACTACCAACTATTCTCAGTGCCTATCACAGCATAATTATTGCCTTACAGCTCTAGGCCTAGTTGACAACAAGTGACCATCTGATTCGAGAGAAACATCATCACGTTTAGGCTCTGGCCAAAAACATTGGCTGGGATCAGGGAGCACAGTGTTCCCAGGGCCGTGTTTAACATAGGTCCATTCGGTGCGGTGCACCGAATGCCCCTGAGCCGAAAATTTTGTTGCCATTGACCAAATGTCTTAAATTGCGAGTCTCAGTGTTACTCAAACCTTTTGTAAAATCAGTAAGTGTAAGAAACCAATTAATTTATCTAAGTTCACTGACGTTGCGTGCTTGCTTACTGACCCGCCACAGCCGACAAACCACGTATGCTAGCCTATCGAACAGCAGGTTTTTGTAAAATGACTAATTTTTTAAGATCAGGTTTGTTTCAGAATATAAAGTGTTTACGGGCTCTATGAAGCCTATTTTGCCTACTCTTAATCTCAAAATAGTCATGACAGTTACTTTGGGCCTTCTAGTAGCCTACTACTCTGTATTAAGTATTTGGGTAGCCTATGACCAGGGATAAATCATAAGCATAGGCGTAGGAGACGGGGATCCAGAGGGCAAATAGGCCTACACCCAAATTTCGGGCGTCTGATTTATCGGGCAAGCAGACCCGAAAAAAAGTTTAAATTTTTTTTTCCCGGCAAACGTACCGGATGACTAAAAAAGGTCGTCAGAATTTTCGGGCAAAAAGTAACGTACGCCTATGATCATAAGTGGAATATGAAGAAAAACGTCTTTACTCAGCGAAGAGGTCGTACAGAGAGTAAAAGTGTAGCTACCATAAAAGCCCCTGGGACTATTATTACGGAATAATAGTCCCAGTAAAAGCCCTATAGGACAATATAAATTTATGATAATTATAGGCTATATAGGCCTACTTATTTACACATGACCGTAGAATTTGGCAAACCAACGGCCACTCGAACGACACTATGCCCCTGCGGTAACATTTTGCACCGACACTCGAAGAACCTTAAACACGGCCCTGAGTGTTCCACTGATCTCTAGCTTAAATTTCATATTCGCGAGATGCACACTCGCAATTGCTCAGCGCTTCTGAATGAAATTTTGGTGCAGTGTTGTTCGCACTGTAGTCGGAAGCCACTTCTGAGTAGTACTAAAAAGTGCACATACGTACATACTACATCGTTGTTTATGCGGTCATGAAATTGAGATTTTTGTATTCACATTCACTCTTCACTGAGATCACTGTAAAGCCCATTTTTGTAGCACTGCTATCTCGAACTTCTTTGAAAACATTTGCACGTGCAACAGTAGTGTAGGCCTATCCATCCAAGATCGTCTATATCAACTCCAGGTTTCTGCTGCTTTGTTTTGCAATTATTTTGTTGAAAATTAATGAGCGAATTTTACCGTTAAATATTTAGGTTCAAGATGTGAGTTGTTTTCTGCTGTTGATTCTTTGTTTGCTGTTTATGTTTACAGTGATTGGGGAAGTTACCGGTCAGCAAAAATCTGGTATGATATTTGCTTTATGTGACACGTAGGATCCTATATTAGTATCTTTATAAATGGCCTAAGAACATCTATTGCAATATTGTGCCAATGCCCAAACGTCAATAATTATAATAGTTGGATAATTCTTTGTAGAGTCGTTGTTCATTTATACTTAGGCTATATTTAGTACTGATATGCAGTTTTATCATCCAAAATCGGTTTAGGATGAAGAGTGACGTTTTGCGATATATATCTTCCACCATAATTGACAATAAATGATAGGCCTATTTAGTGAATTATATATAGTGTGCTTATAAACCGTAATAATTATATCTGCTTTCATCTGTATTTCATGTAACTCGCTGCGCAGGTGAATTCCAACCGACCGATAACCAAACTAAGTCTCTTCGAAATGTGACGAAATCCCTTGGTTACAATAATAGGCCTATCGTCATTGAATGTCGTTCTGATTCTATGAACTTCACAAACCAACCTTCATGGTTTAAATACTATGATAATGGAAAAATCGTCATCTACAATGCATCTACCTCAAGCAACAGCAATTCGAGTAAATACTTGGTTGATACTGGAAACAAAACTCTCACTGTGATGAACGTACAGCTGAGTGATGCTGCTACGTATTGTTGCAATGTTGGTGACTTTGTCGATTACTGCTCAAACGTCGTCGTCATAGGTATGTCGCAGACTCGCAGGATTCAGTTTTGCCATCGGTTTATTCTGCACACAGCTACAGTTTACAGTTATAGGGCCTATATCAATCTTTTATTCACCAACTGATGGTAGCACAATTAATCAGATAATTATTATAAAGTAAATAAAAAAGGAAATACAGCATTCACTGGATCGTGCGACGCTCCCATGCGGATTAGGCGACAAATTATATATTATAATTATTATTTTTATTATACAACTTCCTTTAATGCCAAACAGACACGTACATGTACCCATACTGGCAAGTTACAATTCCGAAGAATAATTGTGGCTACCATGATTGTTAATTGGTCCTCGCCCCCCCCCGTGTTTTTAAATATGATTTTGAATGTCTGGAACTCTGGATGGTATGGCGATCGATTTCTACGTCACTCTTTCATTTAAATCTTGTTGTGATTGTACTGACACGACGCGAAATTGAAGATAAATACTTAGCCATGATAGAACGTGTGTCATTGTAGGTATCAATAGTTGAACATACGAGGACATTTTTTGGATAAAGTTAGGTAACAAATTACCTTAGCCACGTGAAATGTATACTCTGTTTATGCTGCTGATAGTAGATTGTTGATAAATTAGTAATAGATTAGTAATAAATTAGTAATAGATTAGTAATATATTAGTCAAATGTTTGCAACTTTCAGGTTCTGTGATGCCAAATGTGAGACCATCAAAATATCTTGTCGAAATCGGGGACGGCGTCAATCTCACATGCTCCTTGATTTACAATGCGCCAACCAGTGATCGCGATTCCCCATTTCCACTTTCAGTCGATCAGGAACCGAAGCTTTCGTTGTTCATTGGAAATGAGGAAATATTTGAAGCACAAGTATTCGTTGATGTTGCGACGGTACCTCACAGGAAAACTATGGTGAGCATCATTCATTCGTTTATTTCTTTCCATGATAGTTGCCTAATGCGTTTCTTAGGAACGAGACTGATGAGGAGACGTGAGCGTGTCGATACTGTAAAGTCTAAGCCAGTGCTGTCCAAACGTTTTGACACCGCGGCTCAACAAAAAACTTTCTTGAAACCGGTAGCCGCACCGGTGAAGTCAATTTTTAAGCAACAACTACAGGGTGAGCCAAAAAAGACCCCCTAGGTTTTGTGCCAATATCCTGACCAGAAGTAAGAATTTCGAAATGAAATTTTACAGTCTTAAAGGCCATTCATACATACACATGATGGCCCGATTTTATCGAAATATTTCAAAAACAACACAAGTTATACCACTTTTAGTTAGGCCACCCACCGTTTTTTGACGATTCAAAAACGAAACGCAAATAAGTAGCAAAGAGACGATTTTATTATGTCTCATCTCAAATAACTGTTGTCAAATGAACTTGGTAGTGCTTCACAACTTGTGTTCAATGTGTCCACCACCAGTGCCAAAACTTCTTTTGAGTCTCTTTGCAAAGTTCTTGATGGACCTGTTGATTAATCTGACAGATTTCTTATTTACCAATTTGATTGTCATCTTGCTAAGTGACTTCTCAGTGACGTGCAGCTACGCTGGAACTCTGTTTCCTTTTTTAAATAGTAATAATAATGATTATATGGCATTATCAAGGCTATTATTTTTATAACTATTTGAGATGAGACATAATAAAATTATGTGTTTGCTACTTTTTGCTAGGTCACGTCTTTGAATCGTCAAAAAATGGGGTGTGACCTCACTAAAAGTGATATAACTTTTGTTCCGTTTGAAATATTTTGATGAAATCTGGCCATTATGTGTAGATAGATATGAATTGTCTTTAAGCGCGCAAAATTTCATTTAGATATTCTTACTTCTGGCCAAGATATTGGCCAGAATAGGACCTAATTGAATTGATTTTTTGTTACTTTTTGCTGCGTCGAGTTTTTGAATCGTCAGAAACGGTGGGTGGCTTCACTAAAAGTGGTATAACTTTTGTTGTATTTGAAATAATATTATTTTAATGAAATCTGGCCATCTGGTGTAAATATAAATTGTCTGTAAGACTGTAAAATTTCGTTTCGAAATTCTTACTTTTGGTCAAGATTTTGGCAAAATCTTAGGAAGGTTTTTTTTGCCCACCCTGTATAATGATGAAACGAAAATTGTTTAAGCTGTATCAAAATTAGGATAATCACAACGGATGCAACGTGGATTTTGTATTCACATCTTCAAATAGCCCAACAACTGGCGACCCTATAGCCACTATTTATAGCCACTGTTTGCGATTTACTTTTCTTCAATTTCGCAAAATTTCAAAAAAAAATCGATAGCTTAGGAGGGCCACTTACAATCAGCTCGCGGGCCACAGGTTGGACAGCTCTGCTCTAAACGTATTGTGCAGATCGTCAATGTTGACTGAGGTGTGTTAAGAGGTGGTGATTGGTGAACTTACTATAAATGGGACAATGGCCATTTGCTTTGCGTACCAATCAGATATGGGTCACACGGCATGACCTTTTATTCAGAACATATATAATTAATTAATTATATATATACTTTGTGCACTATTATGCGTAATATATACCGGTATTTTCCTGTAGCAGTGTAGCCTATACTCCGTGCGCTACTGCAACAGACATCCACGTGTTAGACTTTACCAATTAAAGATAACGGATCGAACAATGCTAGCTATTCTGTAGAGAAAAACGGTCTTTATGATAAATAGAATGCAAGACCATGTAAAAAAAACGTGATCAGTTGTTTGCAGTTAAAGGCTGGTCTTCTGTCTGCTAAATTTTGCAGTCAATCAACAGGACCGTTGAAGTCGCAGACTTGGATCGACACCTCGAATGCAGACTTACCTCAACTGAACCTTATTGGTACACAATCACATTCGGAGACAGTAAGATATGATTATTGTTTAATATACCAATTGCTATCCGCATTTTGGTGTACACTGTACATGTCTGTACACTGTACAGACATGGTATAATAAGCAAAAATAGGCCTACATAATTTCTTTATCCAATCAATGTCAAAATGTTTTCAAATAGCACAAAATCCTAGGTAGCCTATACTTTAATTTATGGCATTTTCCATCTAGTTTCTTCGAGAATTGTTTCTCATATATTTTTCGCTTTGAATCCTTGTCTTAGTCCGCACTTGCTCCTTCGTGTTGAAAGTGTCGATATCCATGGGCGTCCACAGGAATTTTGTTAGGGGGGCGCAAACTTTTGAATAATTGTCACATGGTCTAAATTTAATGGGTGACAGTTTGAATTTCCATAATTACCACGAGAGAATCCTATAGCCTACCTATACCTTATGCACCCAAAGAAAAATAAATAGGTCCAACTTGTAGATTGCACCGATAATCACGTTGAAAATCGTGTTGTAACAATCACAACCAAATAATCTAAATTTATGTGCAACTATGCGAAAGATCCAGGGGGGCGCACTTGCGCCCCCTTGCGTTCCGCTGCGGACGCCCATGTCGATATCATCTTTTCACCTCTATAAAACGCTCGTTATAACTTGCACCATAAATTATACATAATCTATTCGTTCTAGCAGAGAAGGATGTTAAAAAACCTTATTCCGAGAGTCCCTTTTGCCGGTCGTCAATGCCATACATTCCAATTTTGTTCGCATTAGTTTTATTTCTGCATGTGCTGCGACTTCTAACTGGGTTTGTCACACGAATTGTCTCATCTTCAAATAAACGATACAAAATTGCAAGCCTATAATAGCCTTAAAAGGCCTAGAGTTAATTTTCCGCATAGTGTCTGCGGTCATAGGCAGTAGCCTATACTGAGACATTCCTACTGCACTAGGCAACATTGTTAGTCTCTTGGCCATTCATGAATAAATCTAATACGCACACGATGCGTACCAACTTAATTACGATTTACAGTTTTGATGAATCTATTAAGTTTATTTTGTGCTTCTATTGCAGTCGCAAGTCTCGGAATAAATATAATTTACCCACGCCGGATTTTACAAAGCGGGTACTATGTAAACGACGTTTTCCAGTGCATCTCAGAAAGATTTCCGTTCTTGGAAGTTACTTGGACGGATGTCACGACACCGAATACTCCACGTAATATCTCAACAGGGATCGGAAACGCAACGGCGAAAGTATTGGCAACTGGAAACTATGTCTGGTCGTGCTCCATACAAAGCCCTCTCAAAACAACGACAATTTCTCAGAAAATCACATTCACAGGTGAGTTGTTAACAGTTAACACTGTTGTTTAGTCGTTAACTGATTAATGCTGAGAGGGAGGGAGGGAGGGAGGTTATAAGCTTGCATTGAAGGCTCCGGCGCTATCTGACGTTATCTGGCCTATGAGCACAAACTGTCAATTTCATGATTTCAAACATGAGGTGGTATAATATATAAATAGCCTAGTCATGCGTCAATTAACCCTCTTGGCTGTATCATGTTGAACGCCACGCTTACGATATACTTCGTTGACTGTCAGAATCTGGCATGCAATTCAGAATGATTATTTAACGCAACAACCAGTCAGATAGTTTGGTCTTATATGAAGAATTCTGGTTTTTTTTTACCCCAGCATGCAGCGCCCCCAAAGCTGTTGTTAGTCTCTTCGAATCAAAACTATTTGTTTCGAATCCGTCCAATTCGACCACTCAGCATACAAGAGTCAAAGCTATGAGGAATTATAAGCGAGACCGTATATTTGAGACAGAGGATGGAGTAGAACAACGATTAGCTGATGCACAAGGCAAGGGTATTGTGTGAATTAATATATCTAACCACAGGTTTGAGAACGGCGAATCAGACATAGGTGAAATGAATAACATGAGCTGGCAACAGAAGTCAACATTTCTTATCATATTCAAGACTCTGAAATACGGTCGGTAGGAAAAAGTCTTGGTGAATCTATCGGCCTATATTATTATTTATTATTATTACATAAACTTCGTGTTTTTCCCATCGTGTTGACATTTATTTGAATACAATTTTCCATTATTAATATTGAGTCTCTTGAGCTAGGATATTTAGAGTCAAGTAACTTTTCTAACCCGAATCCAAGGCCCAGATGGTAATAAACGCTACACGATGAATATTGAATATTGAATAATTATTATGACATAGTGTTTTTGGAAATACTGAGTTCTGTCTTGATGAAATGTTATTTATATTTGCGTGCAGCTCGTTATCCCTCTGAAGGAAATAAAGGTAGGCTGCTTCAATGTTGCTCAATTGCCGATACTTTGCTTCATTCGAAAGCTCATTATTATTGGACTAATATCAGCTTAGACATACATGTAACTTGCACAAAATAATAGGCAGGATGACAGGCATTATACGTAGCGTACCTTCTGAAGACAATATTTTGTTGTGTGTATTTAAATGTCGTAATTTAAAATCGCTTTTAATAGACGCTTTTTCAGTGGCGTAACAACCATGTAACGAAGGTGGACAAAATCCACGGGCCCCCGAGCTCCAAAGGGCCCCCAAGCTTATTAAGTAAATTTTTTTTAATGTAGCCTACTTTTTCGGAGTTTTTTCGTTTTATAGTTAGTTTCAGATTGTAGAGTCTGCCCATATGTAGGCCTATACCCTAGACCTATTCTGGATACGATGGATATGATAAATGATACGCACTTGTCATGTCTGTCGGTACTGTATGGGTCATCGGATTTGAGAGCATTTGACCCGTAGTAGACATCAGCACTTAGTTGTACGTTAGGGGCGGGGTCTACGGTTAGGGTATACGTTCATCCATGGAGGTCTAGGTTCATCCTATAGTACCCGAGCAGGCGAAGCAGCCCGACCAGAGGTGCATACATCACTTAATCGTCCTTATCCGACCAGTCAAATCCAGCGTTAAGAAATGATGCTTGAAGTAGTATCTGTTTTCTTTTCCACTCTCTCTCTAATTATATAGCTGTGTATGTATGTATCTGTCTGTCTGTCTCTCTCTGTCGGTCAGACACACACACACACACACACACACACACACACACACACACACACACACACACACACACACAGCAGATAAGTCTGCCTTGCTGTCTTCTTCTCTGTCTTCTGTCTGTCTCTTTCTCTCTGTGTGCGCATTGTGTGTACCTGTCTTTGTCTCTGTCTCTGTCAATGTCTCTACGAGCCAAGCGTTGAAGTGACTGATACACGCTGCATATTGCAGTGTTCATTCCTTCGCGCTCATAATAATATCTTAGGTCAACTATTTCACTGGACAGGCTTGATGGTCTTCCTCTCCTTGCAATTGAAAAGGAAAGTGCAATACAATTGAATATCGATGACTTGATAGACACTTTTGCGAACAGTAAGGCTGGAATAGCAAAGTTCACGAAGTAGGCCTAATTCTACGAAGAACTACAGACCACAGTGAGTCTATATTACAGGCACGTACGTGTGTGTATGTAGCCTATGGAGCTTTGTATGGGTGTCACGACAACTGGTCTGCAGACAACTTGTCTAACGACAACTGGTCTACAGACAACTGGACCAGCGCTGGAGAAATGGAGGTTGGATGAAAGTTTTTTTACACCTGAAATGGGGGGCTGGATTGAAGAAAAACGCAAAAGAAATGGAAGCTGGAAAAAAGTATAGGCCCTAAATTTTAGATCTAAAATAGAAGCTGGATTGACAAAAAAACGCTTAAGAATTGGATGAAGGAATTTTTATAGGCCTATCTGAAATTGAAGCTGGATTGACGAAAATAACAAACGAAAAATAGTAGCTGTATGAGGTATTTTTAGATCTGAAATAGAAGCTGAAATACATGACTGAAATCATTAATCCAGCTTCCATTCAAGCTAGAAAGCCATTTAACGTTTCTTCATAAATAAAAGTTTCTATTTCACCAATACGAGTTTTCTGTAGACCAGTTGTTGTTAGACAAGTTGTCTGTAGACCAGCTGTCGTGGAACCTTTTTCTTGTTTTGCATTAATGTGCCTTAATGGATATAGCCTATTGATGACAGCGTTTAATAGGCCCGTACTGACATTCATAAAGCGAAACTTTACGAAAACTCAACAGTAGGCTATAGGTCTATACTATAGCCTACTATTGCGCTACCAAAATTACTTCAGATATTTATAATAGGCACTCTTGTATTAAAATAGCCATCTCATTGCTTTCACTGTTTAGTCCCATTAAAATGGATAGGGGTCCCCAAGCTGAGAATGTCCACGGGCCCCCGGCTCAGTTGTTACGCCACTGCGCTTTTTGCAATTAAAAGATGAATGTAGGCCTACGGCACAACCGTAAGCTGCGCATCACCATTATTTTCTCCAAAACGGCAATTGCTAACATGTTTAGATGGTTGGCAATTCATTCTTAAGCCATTTTTTCAGAGTCTTTTTCAACTAGAGAACCCGTTATCTTTTGTAGGGTCTACGGGAGTAAAAGTCAGTCTTCCCGTCCTGTTCACAGCTGGCTGTGTGCTGTTCATCGCCTCGATCGTCTTCGGAGTTTAAGAGGTACCGTAGAGCCTGAATTATACGGACCATCAATGTAAATTATAAATTATCAATGGCCTTTACCAATCTGCAAGTTTGCATTAGTACATAATACATATGTACTAATGCACGCGCGCATATGCATGGATGTTTGCGTATGACATATGTAGGCCTATGTGTCTGAATATGTGAGTGTATGTGCGCGTGTATGAATGAAGTATGTAGGCTATGACTTTGAGGTCTGTGACTAATGCAAGCATACTAGGCTACTTATAATGCGTGTTTGTGAATACACGTAGAGGTGTATAATCTCTTCAGTATGCTAGCAAGCTCTGTGCCTACTAGTGCTTGCAGTCATCGAGACAGATATCCGGACACACACACACACATAAAATACACGCGCACATGCACCTACACGCGTACATAAACAAACAAACACACATAGCCTATGCGATTGCCTGCGTTCAAAATTCATGTATGGATGTTTGCGTATAGCTTGCTTGCGTTCAAAAATTCAAGGTTCTTAGAAACTCTCAATGAAATAGCCAGAGACACACGGGCATGCAAACATACATGCAATGCATAGATAGGCCTACGTTCGCGCATACAGTCGTACACATTCTATGATTATGATGGGCCATAGATTCAAATTCAGATTAAAAACAAATGAAAATCCGATGTGAAGACCACACGACCACATGTAGCGCAACTCATATATACAAGATTGCACTATTCACGTGCATTTACGCAAGTGCGTGTGTGTTCGTGTGTATGTGTGCGTGCGTGTGTTTGTGTGCATGTGCGTGTGTGTGCATGTTTGTGTAGCGTTTGTTGTCTATTCTTTCATCTATTCAGAAAATTGCAAGATCGATATAAAGGATGAAATCGTCTGAAGTATATATCTTTGTTTCATCAGAATAATCGGAAAACGACAACAACGCTGTAGACTCAACTAACACAACTAACAACTAACACCCTCATCGTCACGAGTTCATGCAATAATCCCAATGATCTAAACCATGCATTCATGCAATAATCCCAATGATCTACCCCATGCATTCATGCAATAATCCCAATGATCTACCCCATGCATTCATGCAATAATCCCAATGATCTACCCCATGCATCCATGCAATAATCCCAATGATCTACCCCATGCATTCATGCAATAATCCCAATGATCTACCCCATGCATTCATGCAATAATCCCAATGATCTACCCATGCATTCATGCAATAATCCCAATGATCTAAACCATGCATTCATGCAATAATCCCAATGATCTACCCCATGCATTCATGCAATAATCCCAATGATCTACCCCATGCATCCATGCAATAATCCCAATGATCTACCCCATGCATTCATGCAATAATCCCAATGATCTACCCCATGCATTCATGCAATAATCCCAATGATCTACCCCATGCATTCATGCAATAATCCCAATGATCTAAACCATGTATTCATGCAATAATCCCAATGATCTACCCCATGCATCCATGCAATAATCCCAATGATCTACCCCATGCATTCATGCAATAATCCCAATGATCTACCACATGCATTCATGCAATAATCCCAATGATCTACCACATGCATTCATGCAATAATCCCAATGATCTACCACATGCATTCATGCAATAATCCCAATGATCTACCACATGCATTCATGCAATAATCCCAATGATCTACTCCATGCATTCATGCAATAATCCCAATGATCTACCACATGCATTCATGCAATAATCCCAATGATCTGCCACATGCATTCATGCAATAATCCCAATGATCTACCACATGCATTCATGCAATAATCCAATGATCTACCCCATGCATTCATGCAATAATCCCAATGATCTACCCCATGCATTCATGCAATAATCCCAATGATCTACCCCATGCATTCATGCAATAATCCACCCCATGCATTCATGCAATAATCCCAATGATCTAAACCATGCATTCATGCAATAATCCCAATGATCTACCCCATGCATTCATGCAATAATCCCAATGATCTATCCCATGCATTCATGCAATTATCCCAATGATCTACCACATGCATTCATGCAATAATCCCAATGATCTACCACATGCATTCATGCAATAATCCCAATGATCTAAGCCATGTATTCATGCAATAATCCCAATGATCTACCCCATGCATCCATGCAATAATCCCAATGATCTACCCCATGCATTCATGCAATAATCCCAATGATCTACCACATGCATTCATGCAATAATCCCAATGATCTACCCCATGCATTCATGCAATAATCCCAATGATCTACCACGTGCATTCATGCAATAATCCCAATGATCTACCACATGCATTCATGCAATAATCCCAATGATCTACCACATGCATTCATGCAATAATCTCAATGATCTACCCCATGCATTCATGCAATAATCCCAATGATCTACCACATGCATTCATGCAATAATCCCAATTATCTAAACCATGCATTCATGCAATAATCCCAATGATCTAACCCATGCATTCATGCAATAATCCCAATGATCTACCACATGCATTCATGCAATAATCCCAATGATCTACCACATGCATTCATGCAATAATCCCAATGATCTACCACATGCATTCATGCAATAATCCCAATGATCTACCACATGCATTCATGCAATAATCCCAATGATCTACCACATGCATTCATGCAATAATCCCAATGATCTAAGCCATGTATTCATCCTCTGCCTTCGAAGCCTCGTCGTCGCCAACAAAACCAACCCAAGCAGTTGCCCTGTTCCTCACGTTTCCTTGGCAACCGTTCACAGACCTCTAGTGGACATCCATCTCTCGACAAAAACCTTTGATAGGACGCAGTGCTCGTGAATAAGCCAGTGCTCTGCGCGTTGCTCTTGAGTAGCGTTAACTAAATTTTGAATTTATTCTGTGTATGATTACAATTAAGCTTACAGATTTCGTTGCGTTAGGCTTATTGCGTACAACAGGGGTTTTCAAACTGTGGTCCGCGGACCCCTGGGGGTCCGCGGCTTGTTGCCAAGGGGTCCGCAAAGCAGGTCCAGAAAAACAATAAAAATAGTACATTTGCAATGTTTTCATTATCATCTAAAATTATATAAAATTAACTGAGCTATAAAACAACTGAGCCATAAAAACATCTGAGCTATCCATGGTTATTAGGCCTACTTACTGATGTCTAGTAACAACCTGTTTTTGCTCATTAAACGATTATTAGTTCCTTCTGGTGCTATTTTAGTGCACGTTAGTGTAGCCTAATTATGACATACCAACAGAGACGCCATTGCTGCTAGACGGACTTGCTGCTATAATATTTTAAAAATATTAATATTTTCATCGTTCTTCATAGCCATGGATAAATTTCTAAAGAGAAAAACTGATTAGAAATCAGAAGATTTTTACGACAAAGACAAATGTGAGAAAAATAAAAAAAAATCCGCAAGTAGGCCTATGATCCACACTTTCCAGAGTAGGCTACCGTATATTTAATTATGGTTTCATTGCAGACGGAACAAATTATGATTAACCTCTTTGCGTTATGTCATGAGTGTGCAAACTATGTGTATTGTGTAATCAGGATTCAATGAAACCCGTGAAATTAAAGCGCCATTTAAGGACAATGCATGCAGATTGCAGAATGCAGATGTTGCCAAATTAATATCTCGAGCGACAAAAGGAGCTGTGGGCCTAGGCTACAAAGATAAAATAACAGCTTCGCCATGATTGTGCAGTAAATGAGAAAGTTCTATGGGAATCGCATTTAGTAGCATTGCGAATAGCACGAACGAGAAAGCCATACACAATTACGATTGGCCAAATTTATTGCAGAGGCCCATAGGGGGTCCGCCACCTAACCACGACATGCTACGGGGGTCCCCAGCTTTAAAAAGTTTGAAAACCCCTGGCGTACAATTATGAGAACAGACTTGGTTGCGGTGTTAATTCCATTGACATTAGGGTCCGGACAATTAGTGACCTGTTCTACACAATGATTTATGAATAGTAGGGAAAGTGGGGGCAAGTTGGCAGGGTTAACATTTTTGCATCTGATTATCTGCGACAATGCCAAAATAATTGAGTTTCTCACAACGTACTGATTGACAACACCTGCATTTTAGCACAGAATCAAGCATCACAATATATTCAAGTTTGCCAAAATATTATCTAAAAAATGTTCTCAAAGTCACAAAACTTAGGGCAAGTTGGTTGCCTGCTTCGAGCAAGTTGGTTGACAACATAGATATACAGTTATAAACACCAAATTTAATTTTCATTTTCAATATTGGAAAGTTGGCAAAATACCGTTGTTTTAGATTTAAAGCATTCAGTTTTAATAAATATTATTCTAATTGTGGGGCAAGTTGGCTAATCGATGGGGCAAGTTGGTTGCATCATTCTGCCAACTTGCCCACGCCATCTTGTCCCAACAGGTCCACACAAGAAAAACTTGGAGCTATGATTTGTGCAGCGTGATTTGGATAGACAAAATACATCAGCAACAATTCAGAAATAAATGCTTAGCAAAACAACCTATTTCTATTTTTTTAAGATAAACTAATTCTTGTTACATCGAAATATTTATAGAGGTAAATTAAAAAAAGTATCTTTTAGGGAAGATAACGGGACCCATTGTCGCCATTTGAACAAAAGGACGGACTTCCCTTCTGTTTCCTTGCCGCGAATTATTATTTATAGCACAATAGCCATCTTGTCCCTCCTTCAACTTGCCCCAGCTCACCCTATACAGTACTGATTCGATTTAAGGAGTCAGGACACCAACTGTTGTCAGCTTTACGCGCTTGCTTAATCGTCTTGTGCCTAATTATGATTATATGTATAGCCTATATATTTTTATATATAGGTCGTTGGCTATGACATGTTTTATATAAGTATAATTATATATTCTTGTATGTACGTATTGTGTGCACAAATATATATATATATATATATATATATATATATATATTCGTTCAATTCATCGAAAAGTGCAGGCTGACACACCGCAGCCTGGTATTATAGTGAACATTAAGTAAAACAAAATGAAAATTAAAGCGTCTTATTTAAATAGATCATTCATTGTTAATAAAATTTTATGATTTAATGATTGTTAAACGCTCTTGTATAGAGGACTCTGGATATAAAGTTCTTATTGTTCAATCATTCATTCCAGTATATGTGTGTCTGACTCTATGTGAATAAAAAAATTATATATGTATTGTATATAATTATTACCTTTATATATAATGTATATATACACCATGCGTGTATATATCTATATATAAATTATTACTGTGTGTTGGGCTCAAATTTAGCATGTGCATGTCTAATATAAAAAAAATTTCAAATCATGAAAATGTCGAAACTCCTCGTTGTTCCGTATACTTGCAAGTAGCCTAAACACCTTTCACGCATCTATATATATTACTGATCCGTGGGGTACTGATAAAGGTACTGAAGCAACAGCCAGTATTGCACATTGTTGCAGTGTTGATTTTGTAAGCATGCGTTTTGTTCGTGCAGCTTAATGTGTAGTTTTGCTATATACTAAAATATGCATGATGCTCCATTGAACTATCTCTTTGGTTTTATAGTGTTTTGGTCGTGCTGCATGGTATAGGTCTGCTCTTAGTTCTTGATATTTTATGCGGTCTTAGTATTTTGATTGTTTGCTTATAATTTCTTGATTTCATTCTGGATGCTCATAATTATAGTTTGTCGTTCTCATCCATTAGAGCTTTTGTTTTGGTTATATCGCACTTTGCAAATGCAGTCTAACTGCATTATTATGTTGTGTACTGTTCCACTAAATAAACCAATCAATGAACAACAAGAGCGTCGACCTTGTTAAAACTGGTTGCTCTCTCCTTTGGAAATAAGATTTTTTTTCTCGATAAAAACTGCACAGGTCTGCGTCTCTTAGAAATTGAAGGACATTATAATGATCGTCTAGCTGAGTCAACCATTGCAAACCTCTTTGTCCATTGTGAGATCACACGACACAATGCCTGCTGTGCTCTGCAGCTGTGCATGGTGACTCTCGCGGAGTAGTACCATTGTGATATAAACGCTTGCAATGCATTTGAGGCAACAATCTGTGATTTATGCTAGATGTCAATTCTATTCAAATCAAAACTATTTATTGTGTCGCCATCAAAGACATTTTTTCTAATAATTATGGCGAATTTACCAGTGGCTGTTGACGTTGGCGCTCTAAAGGTCGTCAAGAACGAAAGCAGATCGAAGCTTGGAAGAAGTTTAATGAAGTCATGAGAGAGATTATTGACGAAAATATACCCAAACGCAAGAGAACCAACAAGAGGAGGCCATGGGTAACAGGCGAGGTTCAAAAAAAGAGAAGGGCGAAGAATAAAGCTTGGAAGAATTATCATAAGTTGAAGAAGGAAACAAACAATGAACTCGAGGGTGATAGTGTAGCAAGACTCGAGGAATTGAGGGTGAACTATGTGAATAAAAGAAACGTCTGCAATAAAACAAATAAGGAAGCAATAAAAATCTTTGAGCAGAAGTTGTCGAGAAATGTTAAAGAAGACAGCAAGAGTTTCTACAATTATGTTAGAAGCAAGCAAAAAAGGAAAGACAGGGTAGGGCCACTAAAAAAGGAAGAGGGGGGTAGAGAAGTTGTTGTGGACGACTCGGAAGCTACTGAAGTGCTGAATAAATTTTTCAGCTCAGTGTTTACTTTGGAGGATTTAGGAAACATTCCTGAGCCTAGCCAAGCATTTCTGGACAGTGGTGGTAAAGGATTGACGCAAATAATGTTTACTAGGGAAAAGGTGGTGGAACAACTGAAAAGATTAAAAGTGGATAAGAGTCCAGGAAACGATGAGTTACATCCTAAGTTCTTACATGAAGTGAGGGAAGAAATCGGGGAGACATTGGCACAGATCTTCAATAAATCGATACAGAGCGGAGATGTTCCACAAGAATGGAGGGATGCTCTTATAGTGCCATTGTTTAAAAAAGGAAACCGAAGTGAGCCAGGTAACTACAGACCAGTCAGTCTAACCAGTGTGGTGTGTAAGGTCATGGAGAGAATTGTTAAGGATAACATAGTTGAGCACTTGAATGTACATGATATTATAAAAGGTAGTCAACATGGATTCACTAAGGGACGCTCGTGTTTGACAAATCTGTTGGAATTCTTTGAAGTGGTCTTTGAGAAGTTAGATGAGGGAAAGCCAGTGGATGTGATTTACCTAGACTTTGCAAAGGCATTTGATAAAGTACCCCATAAAAGACTAGTTAAAAAGTTGCAAGCTTGCGGGATTAGTGGGCAGGCACTCAAGTGGATTGAAAGCTGGCTTTCAGATAGAAGACAAAAAGTGGGAATAGGAGATAAACACTCTAGGTGGACAGCAGTGCTAAGCGGAGTGCCACAAGGATCAGTGTTGGGGCCACTGTTGTTTGTACTTTTTTATTAATGATATAGATGATGGGATTCTATCAAAGATTTCTAAGTTTGCGGATGACACAAAATTATGTAGAGCAGTGGGTAATAAAGAAGAAGCAGATATACTACAGGAAGATCTAGGAAAAATGTTTAGATGGTCACAGGACTGGCAAATGCTTTTTAATTTGGAAAAGTGCTCAGTGATGCATATGGGAAAGAGGAACCAGGAGTTTGCATATGAAATGGGGGGTAAGGCACTGAGGGTGAGTGATGAAGAAAGGGACTTAGGAGTGATCATGCACAAGAGTGCAAAGCCTTCAAGGCAATGTGCTGAAGCATCAAAAAAGGCAAATTCAACATTAGGCATGATAAAAAGGACAATAGTTACTAGAGATAAGGATACAATACTGAGGCTATATAAATCACTGGTTAGGCCACAGCTGGAATACTGCATTCAGGCATGGAATCCATACTTAAAGCAGGATATTGAAAAACTGGAGAAAGTGCAGAGAAGAGCTACGAAGATGATTTGGGGTTACAAAGATATGAGCTATGAGGAGAGGTTGGAAAGGTGTGGGCTAACAACACTGGAGAGACGGAGGAGCAGAGGAGACCTAATTGAAGCATACAAGATCATTACTGGAAAGGAAGCACTATGTTGGGAGAAGTTCTTTGTATTAGCACCAAACAAAGCAACTCGAGGTCATAGGTACAAATTATTTAAGAAGCCGAAAGGATCATTAGGGCAGAAATTTTTCAGTGCTAGAGTTGTGGACATGTGGAACGGATTGGGGGACAGCACTGTGTCGGTGGACACGGTCACAGCATTTAAAAGGAACCTAGGAAAATTGGGGTATTAAAAGTTCCAGGTCAATTTTGCAGTGGTTCTAACACAGGCCTAGTGTCTTCTGAACCACTTAAAACCCATGTTATGTTATGTTATGTTATGTTAGATCATGAAGACTTATTATGTGGTAGCGGTTTCCACCAAATCCAGGAGGAACCAGGGTGAGAATTGGCGGGGGTTAGGGGTTTCAACCTCCCAGTCTATCTTAGAGCCCCATGTTAGAGTATGTTTTTCACACCCAAATTCCAAGTGGATCATTGTCCAACCCCCAGTTATTTTTTCACAATTCTTACACTGGGAGGAACTATAGAAGCAATAATGATCGTCTAGCTGAGTCAACCATGGCAAACCTCTTTGTCCATTGTGAGATCACACGACGCGATGCCGTGCTGTGCAACAGTGTGCATGGTGACTGTCGCGGAGTAGTGCCATTGTGATATAAGTTTTCTTCTTAAACGCTTGCGATGCATTCGAGGCAACTCTGTTATTTATGCTAGATGTCAATTCTATTCAATTCAAAACTATTTACTGTGTCGCCATCAAGGGCATTTTTCTAATATTTATGGTGAATTTACAAGTAGTTGTTGACGTTGGCGCTCTAACGGTCGTCAAGAATGAAAGCAGACCATGTAGACTTAGGCCCTATTATGTGGTAGCGGTTTCCACCAAAACCAGGAGGAACTATAGAAGCTATGCTATATAATATTCGTATTCGTTTTATTATTATAAATCAAACGCATGGATGGCACACACCACGCAAACTCACAATGCGATTTAAGTGACCAACTAGAAAGTAAGAGCGGCAAATGGAATTAATCATGGTAGGCTTGTGGTCCCATGCAGAGATAGTCGTTTGTATACATATAAGACCTTGAAGTGACATTCCCATGAATTATCGTTTCATTACATTCTTTTACTCGGTAATTTACTGGGTGCTTGCGACGTGGACTGAGACTCGACACCCCGTGCTTTGAGACCGAGGCGTTTGGCTATAATAAATTAGCCTATATGAGTCAGTGACAATACCGAGACCGAAATCTTCTACTATCAATTAACGGCATGACAAGATCGAGACGTTTCGCCCTCTATTATAGAACCCAACCGTATAGGCTATACCGAGATGACCTCGACAGTGCATATTATTGATGTCAGCTGCACTTAAAAAAATCCAACTGCTTTCGAATATCATACAATGCTCCTTTTCAATGGTCCTACAATTCGTTTGGTGTGAATTAACTGCCAGTTTACTGGCGGTTGAAGGATGTATCTGACAGTAAATCAGTTTACCATGACACCCAATCTTTGATAATTAATATAGTTATAGCTTTAATAGGTTCTTTGGAAAACGTAATCAAAAATCAGTATTATTCATAGGCCTATACATAAATAAATTTACAAAAATAAATTTACAATACAGATCTATCATCATCATCAACATCATTGGGCCCAATTCCCGCAGGAGTCCGACGCCACTCTCTGTCTGAGTCTGTCTTGCGTCATGCTGCCCAGCCTCAACCGGTCCGGTCAGCAGGTCTGCTCCATACCAATAACATCTTGGAGCAGCTAGACCACCTTGCCTGATTGAAGAGAATATTGTGAGAGAGGCATGAAGGACAACCTGGGTCAATGCCCGTATGTGTCCCACACAGTCCACACTCTCCCCCCCATTCTCTCCACCGGTCTGTCCTGACCGGCCTGTGCATGTCTGCTCCACATCATGACACATTAAAGCACATGGGCCGCTCTGTCACTTAATTGTGTCGTGGTTTTTTCGGATTTCAATCGTCTTTCGATTGAACAGATCTATAACGTATAATAATGTAAATTTAAAGCGTAGGCTATCATAGCGATGACAGACCAATAGGCCCACCCTGCGATAGGCCTGCGTCTTTGATACTGAATTAAGTAAGTAGCCTAACTGGAAACGCAATTATCATTGCAAGTCAGCAGACATACTGTAACTGCAACCGTCACATGGCTGTGTTCCTGCAATCCTGTATAGACCCTTAAATAAGTTGATAGAGTCAGGCCCGGATTAACCACGGTGCTGATTGTGCTGCAGCACAGGGCCCCAAGTTTCGGTGGGACCCCCAAATTGTAAAATTAAAAAATAAAGTGAAGATTCAGAGAAGAAACAGTGCAAATTGCAATGCATAGCAAATTAGCAGTCATAACTATGACTAAAATATAACTAAAATGATAATGTCATAGTATATGATGATGTCACTTTCATGTATCCCTCTCAAACTGTACGAGTCAATGATAACTTTTGTGGAGGAAATGCGAGAGACTTTCGATGATAATGATAATAGAAAAGAAGACCCAGGGTTACGTGAACAATCACCAATATAAAGAAGCCGAACCATGGGCGGTGGGCGGAGTTTATCAGGGACTAATTAAGGGGGCTAAACCCCTCCAAAAAGGCCCAGAGTCATATTTTTACCATGAAAATCGTATCTTTTCCCGGGCTTAACTCCCAGAAGGCCCAGACTCGAAAATATACGGGGAAAATGGTTCTTTTTCACGAACCGAAACTTCAATCGCATGACTAAAAAAAGGTCGTCAATTTTTTGTCGGAGAAAAGAGCATGGTTTTATGAGATTTCAACCCCATGACTAAAAAAGTTCATAAACTTTTTGGGTGGAGAAAATAGCATGGTTTTATGAGGTTTCAACCTCATGATCAAAAAAGGTTATCAACTTTTTTGTGCCGAAGAAAAAAAATTTGGCGCCGCTCACTCTGGACTAAGTTTCGGCCCCAATCTAAGCCCAAGTTTTTACCCTCTCCCAAGAACGGAACCAAACTCCGCCTATGATGTCAGTGCGTGAGTCGTGAGCTCGTGACAATGGTCCTATCTACTTCTTATGTGTGTAAAGTAGGCCTATAACCAATTATGTTTCGGGTTATTGTAACTATGTCTGCCTGGCTTCTTAAAATTGTAAGGGACCCCGTCATTCGATCAGCACAGGGCCCCCAAAACTGTAGATCCGGGCCTGGATAGAGTGAATAAGTAGGTAAATGATTTGAATCACAGCATTCTCCGTCTTAACAATAGTATTGACCGTCGACATAGATTGTTGAACTGAAAGATTACATGGATCAACTGTCTTCAATCCATTTTCCTTTTAATTTTTTAGTTGTTAAATATATAACTTCAATATTTAAAGCGTCTGGGAAACTAGCGTTGCTGATGATCTTCGTTTAATTATAAAAGAGACAAATCCAGGTGACACACCGCACCCAGTTACACGTCAAAGCACATTAAAAATCGCCAATGGCAAAAATATTGTGAACATAACAATGTCTGTCATTACTTGGAGGCAAAGAGTACCCTCGGAATAAAGTTTCTATCATCCTTAATTGGTAGCTATTCATTGTTATGTTAAACATATGTTCTCATGAGTTTACAACGAGTAGGCCTAGGTGCATTGTAGTTGCTATCGTTCGGAAAGGTTGAGCCGTTGACCTCAAAAATAACTGAAGCGCAACTGCCCTAAAAATCAGTCGACCATGTTTGATGCTGTGCTGCAGGCGCTCCGTGCAGCCGTAGAGCGCTTATAACAATCGCGTGTTAGGTGCTCACTGCTCAGTGCATTAACCTACGGTCAGACACGTTGACGCGCGCCGTATCCGTAGATCTATCGAGTTACCTGTAGTTGACTATACGAAACTAAAATGCCGGCTGAAAACGACATCTTCTCTCGAATGGTTTGTCTATTCGGGAGAATCCTTTATGCGCAAGGTATGTTGAGATCTTATATCTGAATAATAATTATTCTTATTTGATGGCTTATTCTCGGACCTTCTTTCTTTCTATATGACGACCATGCATGTACATGTACATGTATGTGATAGCGTATCATCCAGTGAAAGCTGGAAAAAGCAGGGGCGGTATATTCGAATTGGAACAACAAAGCACGTTGTTCTGGGACTTTTGAACCTGCTAATAATAATCCCAGGCAGGTAGCAATGGGATAGCTTGGCAGATCTCTCTTACCGTATATGTAGCTTGAAAGAGAGAGAGAGACAGAGACACAGATAGGCCTACATAGGCGTAGATAGAAAGACCGAGAAAGACAAAGACCTCCACCCATCCATCCATCAATCCACCCATCCATCCACCCATCCATCCACCCATCCATCCATCCACCCATCCATCAATCCCTCTATCTATTCATCCATCCATCTCTAGACCTACTTCTGCGTCCACCTACAGCAAAGGCAACAACCTACCTACACAGCATAACTTTTGATACGGCAAGGCGCCTGTCAGTCGGTCTCCCCACTTGTACTATAGTTTATGAGAAAAATGCATGAAAATGTTTCCGTGTCCTATTAATAAGTCAGTGGTGCCATAAATTGCTTATTCGTGAATGCCATATCGCAGTGAAAAGGCCCATACAAAGGTTATTCATGTTAGACTTTTAGGCCCAGGCTTTGTGTTGCATTAATTACTCTATTTTGAAATATCAGAATAGGCCACATTATATACAATCAGCCCCCCGGTAAGTGGTTGATAACATTCGGGTGACGCTCACTTTGGCCATAACTTGGTCTCTATAATAACAATGACAGTTTCTAGGGCGCCGTTGAACAGCCATTCCTCTGTATAAGAAGCAGTGTAGGCCTATAAGAAGGACATATACGATAGCAGTAGGCTGTAGGCCTATTTTGCGTGATTTGCAGTGGCATCTTTCCAAGACATACCTATAGTATCACCACAGTATAAATAATTAACAGTACGTCGATTTCGGATCTCGCAGTCGTCAGAATAAGTGACGAGATTTAAAGCCCCACCCACTGTCATCCGCCATTTTCGCAGCAATAAACTCCATAAGCAAATTACAGTTACTTTCAATTCTATGGTACAAACTACAAATTTCGGTTTCCGGCAGCCGCCATATTAGTCGGGATTCATTAAAAGAACTGCAATGTACTGCCCGGAAAAAATTTGCTACAAGCTGGAAATAACAAATAATGAAAGATAAGAAAATAATATATCCAAAAAGTGAGCCCGAGCCTCTGAGATCTCCTGCTAACTCATTTTATTAGAGAAATTTGAGGGCATTAAATCAATGGCATTTTTACTATACGGCTTAATCTCGAACCCGGGTTGCATTAAAAGAACTGCAATGTACTACGCGGAAAAAGTCGCAACAGGCTGGAAATAACAAATAATTAAAGTTATAATAATAATATATTTTAAAAAATGGTCCCCAGCAACTCAACTCTCACTCTGGGTTATTTTATAAAGAGAATTGTTATGGTGTACTATTAATAGCAATATACGATGCAAATGCTGGTCTATTGCTACCAAGATGGAGGCTGACCACGTCACCAAAAAAAGTTGGCAACAGGCAGCCATCCGGGTAGACCTACTGGTAATTATTTATACTGTGGTATCACTCAGGCCTATGCGGCACAGCATGTTGCATGTCGCTATAGAACTAATGAGCATTCGTCATGCTATTTTTGCAATCCCTGCATCGTTAAGTTTTGACTAACACTTAATAATTACAATCAGCTGCTTTGACTTATAGGGGTCTGAGAAATGTTCCTCTGGAACAGGTCTATCATAACATCATGTAGGGTCTACTCTCGCTCCCTTGATAATTATGTAGGTGGGGCTGAAGACGCATCGCCCTGCGCTCAGCTGTGACATAGAGCTTCACAAATGTGTCGTGAATGTACTTAACCATAACGATTTCATACATAGGCCTATATACATATATGTCAAATACCCCTCTCAGATATGCAATTATGCATGTATTTCTGAACCAACAATAATTAGTCCACGATTACTTACTTAGACGGTTTATCTTACAATATTTATTATTGTCAATCTGATTTCAGACTTTGATGCACGTCGAAAAGTCTCGACAAAGTCTGTGAAAGACTCAACTGTGAAACATCCAGCAGCATCAACACCAACGACAACGAAAGCTGGAGGTAGACTAACCGTCACACATCGTCACTTACCATCAATCACTTCGACTGCAACTCAAGCCTCAGAGGAGGAGACAGCCTCCTCCTCCTCTTCCAAGTTGGGATCAGATGAATCCTCATTGTCTGGTGGAAAAGCAGTGCTGCCCCCATCAAGACCGGACATCGCTTCGAGGGTGACCTCACATTCGAGGAATTCCTACGCAGGTCGATCCTCTCGTCCTTCATCATCAAGGAATCG
This sequence comes from Lumbricus rubellus, assembly GCA_945859605.1. Classification (NCBI taxonomy): domain Eukaryota; kingdom Metazoa; phylum Annelida; class Clitellata; order Crassiclitellata; family Lumbricidae; genus Lumbricus; species Lumbricus rubellus. The sequence continues at coordinate 46,953,019 of OX243816.1, forward strand.
GATGTCCGGGATGAACATCGGTTCAAGGCCAACCTCGTCGTCAAGGAACTCACCCCGTCGAAGGTCCTCTGCCAAAGCGAAGACCCCCATCGCCAGAGCTACAGTGGAAGAGATGACAACCTGCTCGAACCTGGATTCAACCGACCCACCGTCTTACAGCGATGTCGTCCATGCGATCGGAGGAGTCTCGCAGTGCGACCTGGATGCTCCACCAACGTATGAGACTCTCTTCAAAAACAAATCCTCTGCTTTATCATCCTCACTTGGACAATCTCTCTGAAACTATGCAGCGCTTGTGGATAAGCTGATGCCCTGTCGCTCATCTTCGCACTGTCGCTTTAAGACTTTGGACTTTTAATTACAATAACAATCTTGGTTACATGTTCTCTATATTAATCACATCCATTTGGTCCACAGCTGGGTCACTTGCCCAGAACCATTTAGGGACAGGGACTCGGGAGCACAGTACTACTTAGGGCTGGGGAGCAAAGTAACTGTTGACCAGCTCTGAGATCCTTGTGGTCCCAATGAACGTGGATTTTAGAGAAAGTTAGAAAAATTATACAGTGTACAGAGAAGTCATCGTCCAGAGTCAGTAACTCAGTATAGACTGAAGAGAATGAGGCTCACGGGCATTGTGTTTAGTCTTGCATACAATAATATTCTACACTGTGTTGAAAGTTGATCCTGGTTTTCGTTGTCAGCCAATGCCAAAGTCCATAGAATGAATGAATGAATGAATGAATGAATGGATGAATAAATGAATGGATGAATGAATGAATGAATGAATGAATGATGCTTAGACGAATGAGTGATTAGACATTAGATTTAAAAGTCATTCACGCATAGCTAAATATAACTGTAGCTGCATCTGTTGATAAAACTATTTAAAATCAAATTTCATTTAACGAGAGGCAGAAAACTTAGAAACGGCCTCAGTAACTAGAGTTTAACGGTCTTTCCCCATTTTTCTATATAGCAACAAACTCAACCAACTACATAATAATGGTTCTTAAATAACCTACATAGCCTACAATCAAACACAAACATGCATTAACTGCATTTATCCAAACACGCATTGTCTGTGCATATAATTTACAAACATTCGAACATCAAATAATTATCACATTATTTTATGCAAACGTGCATAGCTGCATACTTAGAATCTTACATTGTAAAGTATTTGGTAATTTGTGCATTTTACATTACTTTTCGGTTACATTAAGTCTTTACTTCGTGTAGATCATGAGTCTACAACGCAGGCGATGACCAGCAAACATTCAGCGGTTAGTAGGATGGGAAGAGTGAACTTCACCTCCGCAGATCCTGCAAAAAAACGATTTTTAATCCCGAGTTCAAACATAGGCTACCACTGGTAGAAAACAAAAAGTTTGAAAATGATAACCGCATATTATAAGCCTACATGTTAATGATTATCGTTTCAAATAAGTGGCTTCTATTGAGCCATTGTGCACAAGACATTAACCTTATGCACACGAAGCATGGCGGAAATCATATATATTTATCCAGTTCAATAGGCTTAGCGGCCAGTGAAACAGAGATGACGATTGGACCCCAAGAATTATCAAAGCTTATAGTTGTTTGTTACACCGTTCAGCGAATCCTATTTATTCTCTACTTAGATGTAGATGCTACTTCAAAAGTAATTGCTTCATCACAAATCTTAATGCATTGTTATCATAGTAATTTCTGGCAGATATCTAGCCTATAAATAAATCTACAACTCTGTCAACAGAAATCAATTTCTAACAACTCACCTATAAGCTCCCGTGAAATTTTAATTGTTTTGAGAGGAGTTATAATCGAACAAGTCCACACGTATTTTCCAACTGACAATATCTTCGCCGTTGCGTTTCCAATCCCCGTTGAGATGATACGTGGAGTCGATGGTGTAGTGATATCCGTCCAGGTCGCTTCCACGAATGGGAATCTGTCTGCGATGCACTGGAAAACGTCGTTGACTTTGTACTCACTTTTGGACGACTCCACATTGTTCGGGTAAATTACAACGATGTCCATATGTGCAACTACAATTGAAACAGGAAACAATTAATTAAAAACAACAAGAAAAGGTTTGCGATCCTGCCTGAGTGTGTATTTTATCTACTCAGGCCACTCTCTCCATTTTAAGGCCCTGCAGCATATAGCACCTATCAGTACTGACGACATGGCCATGTCTATGCTTTTGCTCTTGTTCAATCCATACTTAATTAAATTAATGCCTTTATGTGTCAGGCATCTTTTGAAAATATAATATTCAAATATATCAATAGACTACAACAATGCATTACATGGCGGTTCATCTCATTTACCCTATACACACAGACTCTCCAGACTTTTAAGTCAAAACTCCACTGACTCCCGAGAATCTGTAGGCTATCAAATATATGTTAGACCCTACTACCACCAATCAACTAACAACTCATGCAGGCTCAGAAAAAACTTTTTATTTCCGATCTACAATTGACTAAAGACATAGACTTTTTTATTGACCCCAATTCGAATAAACATAACCTGCTTAGGCCTACTCAGATCTGACTAGGAATAGGTCTAAACATTGGCTAATCAGCATTAAGCAAATCGTCATAATGAGTGGACATTTTTTTACATTTTTTCACAAAATTTTGACCAGAGACATTTCTGACCGTTTCACGCGATCGACTGATCTTCTGACTCTTCGTCAGAATTATTTTGTTAGCAAAGACATCGCTGTATGTACTGTTAGTCCAATATAGATTAAAACACCTTTGCCCCTTATAGGCCAGCAGCAATAAATGTATCATTCGAATGGCTAAATCAAACTTCATTAAGACTACTCATAGGAATAATCAAATTTGGTCCATTTTGGATCTAAATTCTCACACGATAGACAGCATGGGCTACCCTTTTATGACCGGCATGGTTATCACCAAAGATCTAATTAAAGGCATATTCTACGCAGAATATACATAATAGTGACAGACTGTTAGGCTACCTACTTCTAACGCGTGCGCCCGTGAGCCGCCCGAATTTCGTCGACCAAACTCTGCAATCGAGGTCTCGATCCAAGTCTGCGACTTCAACGGTTTTGTTGAAGGTCTGAAAAATGTATAGCCAAAAACATCACACCACTGCAGCCTTTAACTACATGCATGGCCTCCGACAGGGGGGCCACCGGGGCCATTTGGCCCTAGGCCTCACTTGATAAAGGGCCTCGGAATTTCGAAATTACGGAGTTGTTTATTGAAACGAGGAATTGCGGAATTAAGGAGTTATTCGTTGAAATATAGCGCTATACAAATTCTAATTATTTCATGACGAATTCATCGAAATATAGCGCTAGATACAAATTCTAATTATTTCGTGACGAAATCGTTGACGCTAAATTGCAAATTGTAAAAATTCGTATATCTAATATGAGTTAATTTAGCTGTAAAATTGAAAAGTTGTCAATGTCAACACTCACCAAGACTTGGCAAGTTAGAGTCAACAGTGTAAACAGAATTAGACTAGTGGTTCCCAACCTTTTTTGACTGTAGGACCACTTTTTCTAAGTTGGAGGACACAAGGGCCACTTTTCTTAGTTAAAAGGACATTAAGACATTGGCGGGGGGCACAATGCTAAAATTTAATTTTAAAAAAGCATCTAAAAATTGTTATAATTGATTCAAACTTTTCAAAGTAGAATGTTTGATGTTTATAGACTTGAAAATAAAATTATTTGCATTAGAAAATAATTTTATGTTCTATTCTGTCCAAATTGTCAATTTTTTCTAATACTTTTGTTAATTCTGAGAGATGAGGATCATTTTGTAGGCCTGGTGGGTCATTTTTGTAGCCTCGCGGGCCACTTTTGGCGGGTTGGGAACCGCTGGTCTAAACTCTATTATAACTCATTACTCGTAAGTCAAACACTCATACATAAATTAAATAATCTTTTTAATAGGCCTATGAATATATTGTTCTTATCGTCCGAATCGCTTTGCAATGTGTAGCCTACACAGTACACTATAGGCTACCTGTATACCAGCAATAGTCAATTTGACCAAATTGACCACATTGTCAATTTTGTTTTAAAAAATAGCAAATGAATTGGCTATGTTAAGCATTAATTCTGATATCGCTAGAACTTTAAATTATCAAAGCATTATCGTTAAATTCGTGGCTTTGAAGATTCGAAGGATGTTTTGAACCTTTCTGTTGAGTTTTCAAAAGATATTTGAAAAAAGGCCTCGAAAATTAGTTGTGGCCCTGGGCCTCCAAATCCTGTCGGAGGCCCTGACTACATGTATTTAGTTCATGGTGGTGTCAGCTATGCAATTTTAGCAAGTCGCGTCAGGATCCCGGAAGTCATTCAGCAGGCTAAAAAGTAATTGTAAAGACGATATTGAACATGCTAAAAGAGAGTGGTCGCGACAAAGTGCATGTGCGCAAAAATAAGTGTCTAATTATTATGCAGTTTGCATTAGCCTATTTATAACGCTGCAAAATTAGAACATAAGAAACAAGGAAATAAACCCTACGATTGTTTTTCTGTGAGGCACTGTATCAACGTCAACATATTGTTCTGCAAACACTTCCTCTTCTCCAATGAACATTGATATCTGCGGATCTTGGTCGTCTGAGAGTGGAAATGGAGCGGCATGATCTTTGGTTGGCGCATTGTAACTGATGGAACATGTGTCTCCAATCTTAACATTATATATTGGTTTAACTGATGCCGTGTCGGATCCTGAAAATAGTAAACTGTGGAATAATTAATTTATCAACGGTCAATAATTAACAAATGCCAAGAAATCACCAAACTGTGGGGTGCGGTGGTGTAGTGGTGGCGTCGTTGCCTTGGAGTCGGAAGGTTCGAGATTCTAATCCACCTCGCCGCATAAGGACCTTGGGCAAGTCCTTCACTCACAATAATATTGCTCAGCGCTTCGGCGTGAAACTCGGATGCAGTGTCCGCTCTTCATTCGGGAGCGCCTCTGAGTGGAGAGAGCTTGAAGGGACGCTATAACAAGTGCACATACAAACAAACAAACAAACTATGGGTGACATTGTCTTGTCTTCAGTCGTCTTCGATTCTGAGGTTGACTGCACCCTGAGCCGTCTGCCTCCAGATGAATCTTTCACCTGTCGTCCTCAATAGTTCAATCATAGTCAACTCTGCCCAAGACATTATGTTCTCAATCCAGGTTGTTCGTGGTCTTCCACGTGATCTTAATCCAACTGTAGTATAGTACCCTACAGATCTTTTTTATTAGTCAAGTGCTAAGTACAAATGCAGTCTTCATGGAAAGTCTTTATAAGCTCACACATAGATAGCTGCGAACACAACATAGCTTTATTAATTCTCAATTCACATGTCAGCAACAAACAAGCTGCATCCTACCCATGCGCGCTTCTAATCCCTGCCTCTGTTTCTCTGGACTGCCATTCGCGGCGCTCAGTGCCATGGAAACTTCCTTGCCCTTTTTTCACGTACTGCGACCATGCAGCGAAGAGCATTCTCGGTGGTGGTCCAGCTATCTGGAATAGCCTCTCTGTGGCTCTACGCTCGCTTCCCCATGACTCTGCTGGCTCTTTCTATCGTCTACTTAAGATTTTATTTCTGACAAGGCCTGAGGTTGGGGAGCCTCTGAGTAGCGATCTTGAAGTGGCGCTATATAAATTCATGTGATTGTTGATTGAAACTGAATGCTGTAACATACCTATGACGACGACGTTTGAACAGTAATCGACCAGTCCACCAACGTTGCAACAATACGTAACAGCATCACTAAACTGTACTTCCATCACAGTCAGAGTTTTGTTTCCAGTATCAACCAAGTATTTACTCGAATTGCTGTTGCTTGAGGTAGATGCATTGTAGATGAGAATTTTTCCATTTTCGTATTTAAACCACGAAGGTTGGTTTGTGGAGTTCATAGATTCAGAACGACATTCGATTACGACATTGCAACCAAGAGATTTCGTCACATTTCGAAGAGACAGAGTTTCCGACAGAACCAAACCAAATTCACCTAATGATGAGGAATATAAAAAACCAGGAAAGATCAAGAGATGAAATTGACTAACACTGCAGCTGTCTGAGCTTGTCTCTAAATAGAATTTAGATTTCATGGAAGAGTGTCTGATTAGTGTATCATCCTATACTTGAAAAGAAAATCCAAACGAGAAATCAGAGGCGTATAATTGCACTAGCCTACCTGACAGGGCCGCCGCGGGAATGCTCAGGGCCAGGCGACTTTTTGGAGTCCGTGTTAGGTGGCCATATATAGAAAAGCTAAAGATTTTATGCCTTTTTAGATCTAATATTGCAGAGAAAATTAACTGCAATCAGCTTAAACTTCAAGTTAACAACTAAATAAAATCATATTTTATACCTAAATATAAAATTGTACGTAGGCTACACCACGCGCATATTTAAACGAGCGGGTCCCTTAAAACTGCAGGTTAGGGCGCAACAGTACCCTTACCACCCACCTCAATGCTGGTTTGAGTACAGTAGAGAAGCTTACCTGATAAGGTTAGAATGAGAAAGATGAACTTGACGCCAGTATTTTTACACACTTTCCGTTCCATTATTGTCTTTCGATTTCTCCCTTCTGTCCCTCGTCGTTGTACTGTTGTCATAAGATGCAAAAAATAAATTACTCATAACAATGCACTGGTCCATAAGCTAACAGCGTCAATGAAACAAAAGTAGCCCAATAAAGACAAAAGTAGCCCAATCGAGCTCCTTCCAGAGTAATATAATAGAGCTGACATAACCAATCAAGTCACGACACACTGTTTCGTGTTCGTCCAGCTTCAGCTTTAATTTGTCTAAAGAACTATTTCAAAGCAAAGAGCAGAGCAACAGTTCATAAAAGAACGCTGCGTCGAGTCAGAGGTGTTTAAATGTTGGCCAGAGAAACCAAAAGAGATCAGATTCCGGTTGGCAGAAGACCAGAGGTAGAAGGATGATCAATCAATCAAGCAAACAATGAAACAAACAATCAATTAAATCAATCATTCAATCAATCGATGGATCAGAATTTGCATAGCTATATGAAATCCATACACGATAAAACAGTTGAGAAACTCGAGAGCATTATAAGCATGTGTATATATATACGGTGCTCACGCGTCTTACTTCTACACACATTATATCCAAAGCACTGATAAGGGGTCATTGCATAATTACGTAACGCCGAAAATGACCGTTTTTGACCCACCCACCCACCCTGTAACGCTTCGTAACGTTTCCCTTCACCCACCCACCCTCCCCAGCGTTACGTAACGATAGTTGCGAAAAATCAATTTAGATTTAGGCCTACCAGACCTATGTGCGAATTCGTATTTATAATCCATATTTTCATAGCGAATTTAATATAGGCTAGTAAGTGAATTAGTTGGATGGTTGGATGAGGTACAGGAAAATTTAATATAGGCTAGTAAGTGAATTAGTTGGATGGTTGGATGAGGTACAGGAAAAGTCTGGCATGAGACTGGAGGAGCTAAGAGAGGCGACTAGGGAGAGGATCAACTGGAGAGGATACATCAGGGATATCGCCAGAGCTGCAGAAGCTGACGGCACCAGGTGACCAGGTGAAGTGAATTAGATCTATAATTTGACTGAGGCTTGCTGCCATATATATCTCAGATACCTAGACCTAGGCCTACTGCGGTTACGTTTTAAATCAATGCCGCGAAGTTTAAACTTCGATCACGCCATTTGTCTGAAGTGTCATTCGATGGTATACTATTCATTAATAATTTTTTCAAAGCGTTACGTAACGTTCAGCTGCCCCCACCCACCCACCCACCTCCGTAACGTTTCGTAACGTTTTCAATGACCCCACCCACCCACCCTCGAGCGTTACGTAATTATGCAATGACCCCTAACGTACCTGAAGCCTCGGCCAACTGATACACAAACGGGTGTTTTTAAATGCCCAATCGACAGTAAGCTTATACGCCCTAAACACTAGTCAGAGCGTACAAAGAAAACAACTTATATAGGCCTATGTACACATTGTACACAGGTTTTCATAGCCTACTAATGCATTCCTGGAGGTCTATATTGTCCATACGAGTCATCGCCATTGTGAACAGCAAAGACAGTCACTGTAGGCTACGTGTGTCTGGTCACGGTGGTTGTCCCCCACAAGTTCATGCAACGCTTACATTCTGCGTGTCGGACAAAAATCACTTGACATGCTCAGGTTGACCTTCGTACTTTTAATGTGTTTATGTGACTATAGACATAAAAACATTCTGCGAAATTGGTTCAACGATTCATGTTATAATTGATTTTATTTCTTAGGAATAATTATTGTTTAGCAGCGGACCGTGTCTTTTATTCACCCCCTCGGTCAGGTTTTTCCTGCGTAGGCCTATAGGCCGTTCCGACTCTGCGAACGTCTCTTGACACTATAGCCTATTATGCGAGTCTATGCGCAGTTGGCCAAACGCCAAGCATCAACAGTTGAGACATTCGTCGGACGGTGTATTATGTATTCCCCCGAATCCCCGCTTTGGGCGGAGGGAGAAATTCGGGTTTCTGGTGGGTGAGACCTCCGTTTTAGGCGGACGTCAACCGACCTGTGATATCCATCGACGACGCCTTGTGGTCGGCCATTTTTTCTGACGACCTTTTTAGTCTTTCGCCGCATGGGCGAAGTTTGGTTTCCTTTTTGGAAGGGGGGGAGGGGGGGTCAAAAACTTGGGTTTTCGTTGGGGCGGAGACCGGAGACTCAGAATTTGTTTCCACGGCCACAAAAGTTGGTGACCTTTTTCTGGGTGTGGAATTGTTACACGTTTACTTTTTCAGGAGAGGACGTGGTAAGTATTTGCATGTAGGCTAACATACAACTCCTTGCGAATTTGTCTGTGAGAATAATTGCGTCATTCGTGGGTAACTTCGCACCCCCTAGACGTCTGGATTAAACATTGGTCTTCAGTATAGCGCGCAGTACCCACTGCAAGTAGTTTGACAGTATTTTGCATGGAGTCAGAGGAAATAGACTACGGTAGACTACGGTAGACTACGGTGGTAAAGGCAGTAGTAGAGTAATATCTGTCCCAGAGACACTCAGTCTGTGCTTCATATCCCGCAGCTGTTGCCGCCCAGCATCCAAACCTCAAACAACAAACCAGAAAGAAAGTAGTGTAACTATTAGAGAGTCTACCTAGAGCATGCACAGGAGGAGCGCGTTTTTTGTTCCCGTATTCATGACATCGATAACCGTAGGGCCGCTAGGGCGCGTCTGATTGAAGAGTGGCAGCTGTTTGACCATCAACCAGATCATCAAACAGTAGCGTACGTCTACGGTCGTGTGTCCGTGATGAAGGAGGACATTGTGATTTTTGAACACCAGCAGTAGCTGAACTTCACTTTCTTATGTAAGGGCCTATATGTTGGAAACTTTAATTTGTCAGTGCTCCATCGCAAACGCTCATAAATTTGACAAATTCACCAAAATTTCCAAACGGCTTTAGGATCTCGTGTAGATATGGTCACTGCTGTTGATTTTTAAATTTTAGGTGGTGACAGTTTTTACCGAGTTATGGCACTTTTGTGTGTTCTACTTTTAATCCGGACACAGTGTAGTTGATTAAATATTATGTAATTTTTATTCAACTAATTAAATTTTGTTCTCATGAAAGCATTAATAATCCCTATGGTTATATATAAGTTCCCATAGTCTATCTGGAGAAGATACTCGACTTATGGTTCTAAGAACTTTTATTTCTTTACACAACCAAACTGACCTCGCAAACCGTTCCAAACCGTTCACTTCTAGCCAGTTCCTGAGTTGTGTACAGACTTATACCACGTCTTTAAGACAGTTACTGCGACAGTTCCTTTCGAGATAATGTCCAATTCTAACTCCGAAGGTTGAAAGGAAAAGTCGAGAGTCCTCAGTATATCGACGAAACTCAATGGCGCTGTCTTGGACTCTTTCTCGACTGATGACTAAAGTCTAATGACTGTTCCTTAGGCCAAAGACTGTCTTCGACGACTCTCTATATAATAATAGTCTAGGCTTATAGGTCGGATAATGGAAATCCGGTTCAGACATTAAGTGGCTGAGCCGACCAATTTGAGGCTTGGCGGAACAGACCGATGACCCAAATTGGAGTTGGGCCCAGCCAAATCAAACTGACGCAGTTAGGCCTTCTAAACATATTGTGGCTGGTCGACGAAATGAAGAGGTGAGGCAGCCAAACGGTAGGTGGGAGACTAGGCCTGTATACCTGGAAAATGAACTAAGCGCATGCAAGGCATGCATGGTAAACGCCACCTTACTATTTTCAACGACGAACTGGTTAAGACATAACCAAACATGCCACTTGTATAAAAGCTAAGCCTATTGTACATAATTCGTAATGCCATATGATCATTCCATAATATATACTACAATACAGTTATATGTAATAATTATTATCAATAAATTTTATCCGTTGCCTTTCCAGATTACTGTTACGACCCTCGGCTTCAGGAATTATTGCTTCTGCGCTCATTGTGTCAAAAACAGAGGCATAGGCGTAAGCAATGGATTGTGTAGAACACTGTACAGATTGTGCAATCCACAGGGGCCCCCGGTTGCACAAGGGCTCCCCGTTTGTAAGAGTCAACTTTCTGCTTTCACGATAATCAGAATGCAATTAAATCTACATGCAGATAATATATAAATATAACGGCATCATGGATTAATTATTGAATATTATAACATCATGTAACACCTAGGCCTAACGTAACTAACGCTCTCTTGATTAGCCTATGTGGTTGAAGGCGTAGCGCCACTCAGCTTCAAACTTCTACATTATTTTTAGAAACCTCGATGGAAAATCATAAACCTATACCATGCATGTTCTTAATTTAGTTTCTTGATTTGCATTTTTCAAGCCCTTGCTAAATATTTTACGGCGATTAATTATCATTGTTTTGCCCGTCATGCGAAGATATCTGTGGACAACCCACCCGCTGAATATATATATATATATATATATATATATATATATATATATAAAGTCAAGCGCGGGGCACAAGCTTATTCACGAGCGCTGTTTAGTGAGAAGGGTTGTCCAAAAGAGTAGGCCTAGTCTGAAGGAGGTCGTTTCCTATGGTCCGGTTACCAAATTAAGATGCGAGTTGGCAGAGTAGCTGTTGATGTGGTTGGTGTTTAGGTCGAGCATTGGAAGGTGGAAGATGAGGCGAGTAAAGTCTGTCTTCGTCATCATTTTGAAAAGGTCTACAATTATAGGTTCCCTTACCTCTTAGATTCGAGCAAAAGGTGAGACGAAATTAGTTCGAGTGGAGACAGAAGTCAGAATATTTTCAACTACGTGTAGATTGTCGGCCAGGTCATTTGACACGGGGGTTAAGCTGCTCCAGAACTCGGGTCATCTTGACCCTTGTGATTAACACACTTCACGAGTGTTGTTTGCTATGACTGATCAAATCCAAAGCCTGGTTTCGGACCACCGTCACATGTGGTGGTCAAGATTGTTTAGTTCAGGTGTACACCGGTGACCAGAGTAGTGATCGTCGAGTCTTGTGACTTACGATGGAAAACAACGGGATGCTCAGCTCCCTGAAGCGAAACTGCCGAGCCACGAGTCACGTTTTAATCACGATTACTCGTGTACACAATCATGGCCAGATTAAGGAATGTTCAACATGTCCCACACTTGTTGTATTGTTGTTACAGTGTAAGCCTTTGTTAAAATGTGTAGCTACAAACAATAATTCGGTCCCTTTTGCTTATTTTCACTCTTTGATTTCACAAATAATAATAATGATGAACATTGATAGAAATTCTTTGTCATTTACCCCTAAAGTGCTCTCGAGCTGCATGGTGTAATACTATTTTGACAAACTATAGGCCTAAAGCGTGCTGCAGAGAGTGTTCTCTTGCAATGAAAGGCGTTGATTTCATGGCAACACGGAACTCCTCTTATGAGCTACCTGTAAAAGTCTACATAATGTTGCATAAAATGATGGCATTGCTTAAAATGTTGGCATTGCTTAAAATCCGTCACTGAATATCGCACGCTATATACGCGTCCTTAAAGTTGTGATTTCATAGGTTAGGCCCCCGCCACAGTTTTACTGAACAGAAACAGCACATTTATCCATCCAGTCGTACGTGAACGGCACAGTTCTGTTCCACTCGGTTTAGCAACTATAGCCTATGCCAGTCTTAATAAGGACAAGTGGATTGGAGGCCATCTATAGACGGGGAGGGGTTGGCTCATTACGCTCCCTCCACACATCATGTGCATCGAGAGCCTCTAACGTAAGAGCTGAACATCCCATCGTTTATTGTCGTGGTTTGAAGTGGCTTTGGAACTGAATTTAAAGCCGCGAATTTCTGAGTTTCATAAGACACCGGAAAAGACAAACAAGAAGACTGCGAGAAGCTCAGTTCGTAAACGGTATCTATTTTAGATCTATTTATTATCTATTTCAGGTCTATTTATTGTCTATTTCAGATCTATTTCAGGTCTATTTATTATCTATTTCAGGTCTTTTTAAAAATCTATTTCAGATCTATTTATTATCTATTAATTTTCAGATCTATTTATTATCTATTTCAGGTCTTTTTACTCGTCTATAGCCTACATACGGTACTGCAATTTTAGCGACAGATTGACATTGGGCCATGGTATCACCTGAGATCAATATTATTACAATATTAGGCCTATATATTATTGCAGTTTCGTAATTGGCGATGAAAGGCAGCGCGGTATATTATTATTATTTTAAGCCTATGCTTACTTTTCCTTGGCATTAGAGCCTATAAAAATACACCATAGAAGTCATTAGATTGGAACTCGTTACTTGATTTCAATTTAGGATTATTCTGATAACAAACTGGTTTTTTATATTCCTATGATCGTTGTAATTTATGTATAAGTTTAATTATAATTAATGCATGGATATACTATTTATGCACAGGTTGTGTTTGCTTTTGCACGTGTGTGTGTGTGTGTATATGTGTGTGTGTGCGCGCGCGTGTGTGTATATTAGGCTTAGGCCCTGTGTGTGCTGGAATTGATTTCCTGCATCTGATTGATAGCTATTTCTCATATAAAATCTATTATCACTTATTTATTTATATGTTTATTTTGTGCACTTATTTCTTCATTGTGTGTTTAAATCGACAGATGAAAACAGCATATTAAGAAGATAAGTGTTAAGAAAGTTGTTCCGAAACGGCTCTACGATGATCAAATTCGGCTTGTGCTTGGTGTTCTGCTCGGTCTATCTGGTGTTCCATGCCGAGTCGGCTTTCCCCGATTGGCTGGTGACGAAGGTGACGACACCCACTGAGTTGGTTGACATCGACGAGGATAGAATCCGTCTGACGAATGGTCTGATCTCACGAGACTTCACGACGAAGCCAGACTTCACGACGGTTGACTTCTACTCTCACGAGAAGGACCAGTCGATCCTGAGAGCCATCAGTCCAGAGGCGGTCGTCACACTCGACGGAATCAGCTACGACGTCGGGGGACTTAACACCACGATTCCTAGAGGGTACCTCAACCGGACGGCCCTTGCTGAGAACATGGATGTCAATCCTTTTGCCTTTCACTACGTATCACACAGCACCTCAAAACCAGAGGCCCCGTTTCCGTACCGTCCAAGAAGGCACGCCCCGGCAGACATCGTCTGGCCACCGAAGGGACTTCGACTGGATGTGTTGTTTAAGGCACCGGAAACAGCGAAGAGTGCTCACCGGACGGTAACGGTAACAGTTCACTACGAGATGTACGATGGCATTCCTCTGCTTTCGAAGTGGGTGACGATCTCGCAGCTGCGTGAGAGCGGAACTGAGGTGGTTCGCGGCCTCGCAAACACCGTCGAGTACCTGGCCGTCAATTGGGAATGGTCGAAGAACGGTCGCGGATGGCTGCACGTCGAGAACGACCTTCCACACACGAGTGTCACGTGGTTGGACAACGACGGTGCCCGCGGCGGAGGCATGGCAGGGGCGCTCATGGCGTCCGTCAACTCCACCTACCTCCAGTTCGGACTCGTTCCGTTGACGTCCGACTTCGTCAGCTTCCGCGTCCACGAACTGGTCGTCTGCTCGTCTGATCCGGAACGTCTTGGACTTGCCATCCACCGGAAAATGCGGCTGCTCGCTCCACACACGCAGGAGAATCCCATCTTCTTCCACTCGGTTGAGACTGACTCTGTGGCCGTGCGGAAACTCATCGATCAGTTGTCGGATGTTGGATTTGAGATGCTCATCTTCAGCTTCTTCACATCATTCGACATGGAATCAGAGGACGATGCGTACCTGAAGCGGATGCAGAGCGACGTCAGCTACGCCAACAGCAAGGGCATCGAGGTGGGAGGGTACGACCTGATCGCCTGGACGAGGGGCGTCAAGAAGGAGTGGGAAGCCGTCGGTGGTGACGGGGCGTGCATGGCGTCTGGGTGGTACGACCACCTTCTCGAGCGCACCCTCAGCTTCATCAACAGGACAGGGGTGACTTTGGTGGAGACGGACGGACCGTATCCAGGCTACGAGTGTCAGTCGACGAACCATTCGCATCACAAGGGACGGGACGATTCCATTTACTGGCAGCTGAAACTTCAGTCGGAGTACTACCATGTCCTGCGTGGAATGGGAATCTACATCCATCAACCGGACGAATACTTCTACCAGGGAGCAAACAAGAACAGTGAGGCCTCATTCTTTTTCCAAATTAATCCGTTAAAATATGATTTCACGGTAATTAATTTAATTATTAATTAATATAATCGTTTTCTAGGGATGTACGAAATTTAACAAACTAAATTCAGATATTGCGCTTTGGGCTGCTAAGACGCATGGTGCATGCATGTGCGTACATGAATGCATACCTACGGTAACTCGACCCGGACCACCATGGACTACTCTTATGGACAACCCTTTCGACTCAACTCAGCGCTCGTGAATAAGCCGGTGACCCGCGCTTGGGTTTCGAGTGGCGCTTTAGAAATTAGGAGATTACAATTACACATACAAATCAATGTAAATGCAGGTCTGTTTGAATTTACCAAGACACTTAATACAATATTATTCCCTTCACGGCTAATCTGAATAGCCTTACCTCTCTACAACAAACTCATAGAGTACGCTTGCCATGTGAAACGAAACGCTTAAATAATTGTGTGCTTGAAATGTACAGGAGAGTCGTGCATTTTGCTTTTGTTTCCTTCTAGGTTTGGGTTACAATGAGAACCAGTTCTCTCTTCCTCGCTGGCAAGACATCAGCATCAGTCGCCAGGGAATGTTCGACGACACTTACCGCTACATCCCAACCGCAGGATGGATGTTCATGCCACTCGTGCAGTACCACGGTGGTGGAGAACAGGCCATCTTCGAACCACTCTCTCAGCACATCGTCGAGTACGAGTGGGGCTTGGCGCAGTACTTCGGGGCCGGGGTAGGGGCCTGCTACCGGGGATCACGCGTCTACGACAGCAACGAGACGAGATCGGTTGTCATCAAGTGGGTCAGCTTCTACAAGAAATACCGTGATATTCTGACAAGTGATATCATTCACGTTCGCAGGGCTGATATGCAGAGTATTGACTGCTACATGCATGTCAATCCTTTGCTGGAAAACAAGGGACTGGCCATGGTCTTCAATCCGACACAGAAGCAAGTGCGGACGAACTTGAATCTGCCGCTCTACTACACTGGACTCACGGATGTTGCGGTCATCTCTGAGCAAGCGGTGGATCCGATGAAGTTCAGTCTGGATCGAATGTTCAATGTTGAAGTTCAGATCGATCTTAAACCGTTGGGAATAACGTGGTTCCTCATTCAATAGAGTAGCTTTCTTAGAACTATAGTTCTATGCATAGGCGTAACCACCCTATGGGACCCACGGGACGCGTCCCCCCCAACTTTTGAGTGGTCCCCTAACTTTATTATTATGGTCCTCCCAACTTTTTGGACGTGATTCATTATGGTCCCCCTCCCCAACTTTTAGGACGTGATTGCGCCTATGGTTCTATGGCTAGGCCTACTGTATGTTTACTTGATGCAGGATTAAATAAATTATAATTAAACCGCTGATTGTAGTAAAGAAAATGGCAACATGCAGGGACTATTGTTCCTATTGCTGTAACTGTAGAAATCGTTACCATGGACTCTGGGCCTCAGACAATTGGACGAGTTTTTATATCATTCAACTCAAATAAATTTTAAATCTATAGAACTTGCATTTAAATGATAGGTCTAACGAGTCATGATGTGCATAATTGCATACGTAACTTTTTCCAAGCTGTGCTTTGTAGGCCTTGCAGGCTATTTATGCAGCTTTAGACTTTAGTTAGTTTCGAGCCATAGAAAACACATGTAGACTACCACTGGTCAAGAAACGTAGTTTTACAAATCGAAGTCGTCGCGTTTGTGATCAATTTCGCACATGGCTTCTCTCAATACCTGGCATCAATAAAAAAAATTATAACATAATTATGTTGGTTTTGAAATCCTGACCCGATCTGAATTCCAAATAATCCTGATCTTCGACCCAGTCTGAAAGCAGCTGAATGAGATAACGCTTCTCAAAGATTTATAATACAACACATTAATGGCTGGACAAACCAGTATAATTATATACAACAATGTTTTAAGTACTCTACACCAGAGTTAATGTATCAAAGAGCATTTAGGTAAAGTGGTAAACTCCAGTTTACTGAAAAACACAAGAATGTCACATCTGTGAGAAGAAAACATAACAGTTTGTAGTGGTTACATTTGTGAGTAAATTTTTCACAACGCCTTAGACAGAAAATCGTGTCACAGCCATCTCAATGTAAGAACTATGAAAGTCGGAAAATCTTCAGCTACCATCTACAATCTACATGTACCATGCAGACACTTGCTGTGTGATATATTTTAGACATGGACACACCTACCTGAACATAATTATGTGTTTGTATCTGATAGCATTTGTGTAGCAAATCTTGTATCAACAATAAATGTTTGTCAAATGTATCGACAAGGTTCTTAAGAATCCGTTTTATCCTAGAAGACAAAAGCATTAATGGTTACTCTAAAATGTGCACACATAATTAGATAGGCATACACTTGCTGTGTTAACCTCAAAATGCAAAATCAGTGCCATACACATGTATACATCACATAACAAATTCAACCCATCTGCACACACTTGTAAATGTCTCGTACAATAATTATAGAAGTAGGCCTAGATTCAGTTATTTCGCAGTTCAAAGATACTGCCTCCACACTGCACAACCACGTAGCTATAAATCACCACGACGTTAGGCTATCAGGACGGAAATATACTGGAATGCCTTATTTATTTCACGGTTCGAATATTGCCTTACACCTTACAGGTATTTATGCGAGATTATAACCTCCAAACAACTCATTTTAAAAAAGAAACCTGCTGTAATATATATAGATCAGTCTGCAGAGCATATCGTTGTAATAAAGCTTTCGTAAAGGCATGCAAAACTGAGTATAGGCCTAACCTGCATACCCTGCACTACAAGCATCAAGTGTCAGAGATGTCAGGAAAGAAATGACCGATATTGTAGCTTCAACAAAGAACCACGTAATCAATGGTTTTTGTCTTCTAAATTGTTCACCTTGAGTAACAGAATTATTTTTCATCAATTCAACTTCTACTTTGGCATAAATCCGTTTCCCGATTCGAGCTTCATGTTACGAAAACATTCTTTTAATCAATCCAGCTTCTTTTTGAGAAACAACTGTTTTTATCAATCCAGCATCTATTTCATGAACAATTGCTGCTTATCAATCCAGCTTCAATTTCAGGAAGAATCTTTTCATCGATCCCATTTCCATTTAAGTAAAGAAATACTTTCATTAATCCCCCTCTTGTGTGCGGCCAAAGCTTTAAAAAACCAAGCAATTGCAAATAATTCAGAACGCTAAAGCGATCGACTACCAAGAGCGAAATCTTGGTCACTATATTTTAAGCCATGTTCGTGTCACAAGTCAAAACTTCGAGATAGTTTCTGGGTGAAACAAGCAGTTGCGAATTTGTACATAATATTGGCAAATAATTCTAACAGTCTAAAAAAGCTTCACAGTACGAAAACGTATACCACAAGCAAAACAAAAATAGCAGATCCAAACATAGTCATTAACCTTTCGAGTATTAGACATGGAATTCAAAAAAGTTCAAGCGTTAAAATGATCAGCTTCATGCAACAGTGCATTCACTAAAAGTGTTAAATGAAGCAGTTCTGAAACACCTGTTAAATATTGTTTTCTGTACACGGCTGAGAAAATCAGAGGAGAACAATACAGTATGCGAGTTACTGCAGTACGTCGTTGGTTGTTAACTTCACATTTCCAAGATCATTCGTCATAAATAAATGTTATTAAGAACGTAGTAAAACATTTGCTGAAAAATAAATATTACTGAAACGTTACCGAGTATTTTAGTAATTGAGAATAGCTGTAGCCTGCAGTCACTGAAGCCTGATATTCGTTGTGAATTAAAAAAGGCCAAAATCTTTGCGTCGTTGTATGTTGTAAAACAGTTATAGGAACTGCAAAAGATAAAAATGTACTTCTCATTTAAAAAGTTCATCCTCGTTTTCAGAGGTCAGAAAGAAAAAACAGATCTATGTCATCCTTAAATGCAAACTTTAAGAACATTATCGCAATAGAATGAGTATTACAAACGTTTAAAAACTTAACAGGATATTACGGAATGCAAAACGAGTATCATAGTCCAACAAAGAATGTCATAATGCCTGTTTGCAAGCAGCAGTCTAGCAAATAAACAAAATCTCAACAAAGATCATCATCAGTTTATGCAACTAACAAATAAAAGTCACAGTTAAGTACATCTCATAGTACATATACATAATAATGAAAACATATTTTGAGGATACGTGAAATGCATCTCATGCTTTGGTGATCTAAGATCACAAACCATTTGTTACTCTAGCTACCATTGTATTAGCGACTAAAGCCTATGTATGAAACAGCGCATGTTAGTGCCATATCTCTTTCAAAATAAAACAGATCTTGTAATTTAAATACTTCACTTAATCAGTTTTGTAACTAACATTTAATAATCAATTTTTTTAATGTTCACGTTTAATGAAACCCGAATTTCACAATTAATTTTTACATCTCCATTAGCCAAAAAGGTGAATCCCAAATTTCCAATTTTCTTATTCTGCCCAAAAGCCCTCATCTCAGGATTCTATATTTGTTTAAAAACTTTCATCCAAAACTTGGGACTTATAAAGACTTTTGAGGCATCAAAATGTGGTCTCAGCCCCTGTAAAGATTCATGAATAGGCACTGCAGATAAAATAGAGCAGGAAATACATTTTAGAAGCCACTCACGTACCTACACCTAAACTTTAACATTTGATTCCAATTCACGACAGATAAAAATAAATCTAGACGGATATCGTTGCTCACTATTCGAGACAGAAGTGCATATAAACATGGTCTGTCTAAAACCTATCTATCTATTTATCTCACAAGGTCTAAAAACTGTGTTAGAAAACAAGCTAGATGATTTACAATTGTTAGACCCACAAGACAAACAGACGTCAGACCATCAACAATCAGTTCACGTCATTTCGCATCCACAAAAGACACTCACAAAAGCGCCGCCTATAGAGTCATGTGTCTGTACTGGTCTATGCTGCTGCTGCTGCTGTTGATGATGCCGTTGCTAGGTAACCTCGATGCGCTCCTGCCTGGGAGCAATGAGTATTTCATTTAGACCGAGGTATTTGGTGCCGAGGGTGATTGGCTTGTACGGCCAGGCTTGAAGGCAATGTTACCCCCGGCAGAGTGGTTTCTCGAACTGTCGAAAGAAGCATCCGCCTTGCTGTCGAAGGATTCATTGAGGTGGGGGTTGCTGCCGCTGCCCCCGATGTGTCGCACCCCAAGATCTCCATACCCCGGGCTGTCTCGCACGTTCCTCTGAGCCGGGTTAGTACTCGTCTGTTCCGGCATCACAGGGGTCGTGTAGGTCGGGTTAGGGTTTGGATTGACGTTGTTCCTCGGTCCGGCTGTCGGGTCAGCTGCTCCTGTGCCATTCTTCCCATTCGGGTCTTTTCCAGTGCTTGCACTCTTTGCCTTCGTTTCCGGCTGCTTCACTGGATATGGCTCCGATGTCTTCTTCTTCCCTGTTCGATATGGAATACACATTAGACAAAATATCATGGCATGTGCAACTTGATACGTCATCATACGAACCTTGAAGTTCGTCAGAGACCAGTCACAGATATTATACATTCAATTCAATTAATTACATAATCCTCTGATTGTGCAGTTTTGATCTAAGCGATCATTGATCAATGTCTTTACATCATGGTTAGGGTGCTATATAAGTCATTAGATTAGATTGCATGCAATGATTTGCTTCATGCTCAATGCAATGATTTACTCCAGCATCAGCCCATATTAATATACGGATAATTTTTGAGGCGATGTAATAATGCAAGGTTACCAAAGGTTTGCAAAAGGACAGACATATTTATCCTGACATTTAATCTCTTAAGCATGTTGCAAATTCTGGATGTTTACATTACAAGGACCTACCAAGTATGATGCTTAAATGTGGATAATGTTTTGATCTGTATCCATGTAGGCCTAATGTGGAAAGCTACCCAACAATTTAAACTCTGGAAGATCTGGGAAGTTTAAGCAAGCACCTATTGAATCACCACAAGTGAATCCTTTATGATTGAACACTACAACTTAAGACTAGTAGGTAATAGTAACAGAATTTATCAATGGAGAAGAAATGGTATAACATTGTAGTTGCTTCTGAAGCTTCAGTGTCCAACAATTAATTAATAAGGTGTAAAAAAACTAGTAATGAGTGGATGTATCTGTGTACACCGTAAAGACAACTTACGTCTGGTCAGGATGACGATAAGAATGATGAGTCCAAGGAGGATGGGAACCCCAAGTCCTATACCAAGACCGACGCCAAGTCCGACCTTGTTATCTTCTGCAAAAATAGTTTTAACAGCAACAACGTCACATTGCTAGTAACAATAGTACAATATGAAGATAATGGTGATACTTAAAAAATAGTGATCCTTGAACTTGAACTTGTTTATTGATCCCAAGAATATCAAACAGACAATTATGCATTCATAATAGTACGGTACACAAAGTGATTAATTATACAGTCAACAATTACGATGGTAAAGCTTAGCGTACAATCATTACTGTGAAATGTAGGGAGCAATAGGCTATCCGAAGGGAGTGATCCCGCTACTTGGGGCCTATTTACCAAGAAATTTTTTTCTTTTATTATAATATGATAAATGGTAATAGTAGCCTAATGCAAGATTCTTTTGAGAGACCACTAATGGGAACTGTTCTTCTTGTCAAATATGTACAAATAAACACTGGGACTTTAACACACGTCCTCCTTTCTTTTATCTTGGCTTTATTATTTTTACATCATGCATTTATGAAACACCATTATCTGATATGCACTTGGATTTTTAATAGAGCTCTATAAATTTGGTGCTTAAGAGAAACTAGCAAGACAGCAGGACCTTTAAAAAAATAAAAACAGGATCGGTTGTCTAAATAGCAAATCAGATAGATAAAGGAGCTTATCAAGGCTTGCATGGTCTTCACGAGCATTTAAGCAATGTGAATTCAAACATCAAATACGGTATGTATACAGTGTGCCCTGTCGGTGAACGCATGTTGCTCTTAAACAATTTTACAGATATCAACATTAAATGCAGATGCATGTATGTATGTATGTATGTATGTATGTATGTATGTATGTATGTATGTATGTATGCATGCATGCATGCATGCATGTATGTATGTATGTATGTATGTATGTATGTATATGATCATTTATATAGCGCCTTAACAAGAATCTCACGAAGGTGCTATAGACGAACAACGACTCTCCTAGGAAACGTCCAACTATTATAATTGTTGACGTTAACTTTGGGCATTGGCACAGTATTGCAATAGAAGTTCTTGTTTCATTTATACAGATACTAATATAGGAGCCTAGCCTAGGTATAATATAATGCATATCGTACCAGTTTTCTGCTGACCGGTAACTTCTTCGCCCACTGCAAACATAGACAGCAAACAAAGAATCAACAGCAGAATCCAACTCACGTCTTGAACCGAAATATATTTAGTGGTAAAAATTCGCTCATTTCTACACAGGGATTGCATAACAAAGCAGCAGAAATACTGGTGTAAATGTCGACGATCTTGGCTGAACATAGTCGCACGTACAAATGTTTTCAAACAAACTCCAGATAGCAATGTGGCTAAAAACATTGACTTCACCGTGATCTTAGTAAACAGTGAATGCGAATTTTTTTTAAACATTTCCAGTTTATGCCGCATAACCAACGAAACAGTGAGATGAATTTCTGACTCATCGAAATAATTCAGCAGCCATCCGAATTTTCACACCTTCTGTCAAACCTTGCTGCCTGTACAGACAATTCGAGTTTGAAACACATGCCTACAACGTTTCCTTTCTTAAATGCCCTGTCTGTATTTCCTAACTGTTGACATCAATTCTTAAACGTTTACAACAGCATAGATTATTTTGAATGAATCGACAGTCAGTGAATTTCATCAAGACTTCAAACAGCAATGTTCCTTCAATAGAGCTTATACTCAACGAGAAAAAGTGAATCAGTGACAGTCCAGGTTGCTAGTGCGATACAACTAAAAATACCTTTACAATAATTGTGAATGGTTTACTGGATATAATTAAGAAAAGATAGGACTGAACCTTGAATTAAGCTGCTTACCTATTACAGTGGTTTCGTTGGTAGTAGCATTTCTACTCAAGATGTTCTGTGCTGAACAGACCAGTTTGTACGTGCCTTGCCTCTCTGCAGTCCAGATAGCACTACCCATGTTTCGTCTCCCAACAGACATGTTATTAGACCTATCCAACCAGTCGACAGTTGGGACTGGGAAGCCATCGCCAACACATTTGAAGGTTGAGTTGAAAGGGTACTTATCGTTAGGACTCTTGCTACCGTTTGGATATCTGATCTCGGCCCGATGAGTTGCCACTGCAAGAAAAAAACTCATTTTTAACCGAAACTTAAATAAAGAAAGATTGAACAACTGCGCATTGAAATAGACAGAAAATGTGTGTCGTAAGCAGAACGTGGACACATATATACTGCATACAGTGCAAAGGTCCATTTATATGTGAAACGGTACATATAATCAAACTGAATAATCTTAAATTTATGGTCTATTAACTCTATTTTAAGGAAATGGTATTTATATTTAGATGCAGATGTCCTTTAAAAGTTTAAACAGTTCTTGTCCATTACACAAGCGTTTAAGAGTACTTCAATCTAAGGTGATCGTTTACATCATCATCATCATCATCATCATCAACCAAGGGACCAGTGCCCGTAGGTGCCCAATGCCATTCTCGTTATTCTGCGCCAGGTTTGTCTCTCCAAGGCAGCGTATGTTAGGTCCTGCAGTGGTGCTCCACACCATTCTATTATGTTGTCCAGCCATTCGTTGTGTGGTCGTCCTTTCACATGTTTGATCCCTCCATTCTTCCAAGTATCACTGTCTTGATTTTTCTACTGTCATCCATCCTGCATATATGCCCAAAGAGTTCCAGCTTCCTGCATTTAACTGGCTGCATAAGGTTCTCTGTTTGGCCTATTCGCACATACAAATCTGCGTTTGTTACTTTCTGCATCCATCCAATTCGCAAGATCTTTCAGTAGCACTTTCTCTCGAAAGCGAGTATTCTTGTTTCTGTCTCTTTGGTTATTGTCCAGGCTTCACATCCATAAAGCATGCTGCTGAATACACAAGTTCTCAACACCTCTAGTTTTATCTTCAGTTGTATGGCTTTGCTCTTCCAGACCTTGTCCATTGCGCACATTGCTGCTGTTGCCTTCCCAATCCTCACCAGTATTTCTGTTTTGTTGTTTAGGTCATATGTGTTGGTGCATCCTAAATAGGTGAATTTTTCAACATTTTCTAGTTGGTTTCCATCGTTTACAACACGCAACTTATTACCTATTCGTCATGTTACTGACGTTGTGACAGTTCAAATTTAAATGAACCACCAACGTCTCCAGCTGTGAACGACTCACCGTTTACAGGAATGGGTGTCCCGCTTGTGTTCTGCAATTGAGGTTTTGCGGACATAACAACGCACGTCAGATTCTTTCCAGCATCTTCTTGAGCAACAGTTTTGTTGTAGGACTACAAGAACAATCACAGCAACAACATCTTTCACTCACAAATAATATTCCATCAATTTCAATCATGGTTAGGAGGCAAAGACGCAGATGCGGTTCAACTGAAGTTTAAATACTCTGCAGACTTAAACATTATCCGAGTAGCATACAAATCCATAGAGCATGATGTGAGTACTGCTAACCCACTACTTAGGCCTACTTCCTTCCTAACACAATTATTCATTATCACCTGCTAAGTATATTATCACTTGCTAAGTATGCAAATCGGTAAATGAAAGAGTATTTGGACCAGAAACCAGCACCAGGTGATGGAACTGCATCCTGGTATAATTACAGCAAGTACCAGTACACATGCTGAGTTAACTGCATTTGATAGACCTATGATAGGCCTACTGGTGTTAGCGTTGAGCTAACCAGCTCTGCCAACAGCTGGTCTGCCACTTCAGACTTGTTTATTCAAAGAGATCAACAGTAGAATACAGAAATCAGCAAAATGACAAAAAAACAACAGTGTACATTGAGAATAGGAAGCTATGCAGCAGATCCCTCAGAAAGAGTTACCCAGAAAGGTAACCCTCTTTTCTCTGCATGGACCTCCACTGCAAAATCCACCTTTGCAGCTGTGTAGCCTCCTCTCTCCGGTCCCACAGAGGCAAATGAACCCTGAAACTTCACTGGACATCAATCCGTCGAAGTCTTGAAATGACCATACTAACCGATGCTTACATATCCGGTAAATATAAATATATACTGTTAAAGTTCACTTTCAGACTCACAAGAGTCTTGCTGTGTGGCACTGTGGGGGTGCCAACGATCTGCTCTCCTGTCAAGTCATCCGATATCTGATTCGGCCCGATCCACATCGACAACTGCGGATCCTGGTCGTCCGAAAGAGGGAAGGGAGAATCGACGTCCATGGGTGGAGCATTGTAACTCAGTGTGCACGTGAAAATGACGTCATCACCAACTGCTACACCACTTGACGGATCCACCGAGGCCGTCAAGGAGTCTTAAATTTAAAAACAATTATAGTGAATTTAATTTACGGGGTCTTAAGTTTAAAAACCATTATAGTGAATTTAATTTAAAGAGTATTGAATTTAAAAACAATTATAGTGAATTTAATTTAGGGAGTGTAAAATTTAAAAACAGTTATAGTGAATTTAATTTAGGGAGTGTTGAATTTAAAAACAACTAGCCTATAGTGAATTTATAAACAGTTGATCAAAGCAATATGAACACAAGTAACGTAGCATTTCGGCCCCCATGAATCAGATAACCTCATCTAAAAACCCTTATATAATTATCATTCATTGCTACCGGCAGGGATGGGCAGTAATTTAATTGAGTAATTGAAATTACGTAATTTAAATTACAATTGTAATTGGTAATTTGTAATTTGGTGCTCCATATCAAAGTAATTTGTAATTTGTAATTCAATTACATTTCTTCCTGTAATTTGTAATTTCAATTACATTCTGCAAAATCAAATTACTTTTGGTCACTAGGCTACTGGTGGCATTTTCAGATGTCGTTACTAGCAATTCATATGAATTTTTCTTTTAGTTTGGTCTGCAAACTATATGCAGATAGCCACGTAGCTTAAAATATGGATGAGTCACTGTGGCAAGGATCATACATATGATTTACCAAAGAATCTTAACAAATAATGAGCATCTAGTGGTCATAGAGTGAGGAAGATGAAGAATTTTCTGGTTTTAGTGTGCAGCGTGTAGTGACCACAAAGTCAAGCACAAAACAAAAAAGATTTAGAAATCTTGCAGCATATAGAAGACGACAGAAAGGGAACTAGCAATGCCTCATAGCCATCCAACTGCTAAAATATTGTTTATACGATTTAACACTTCTCTGCCTTGGTCTGCACCAGTAGAGACTAGAGAAGCTCTTTAGTTTTACAGGCATGATTGTAAGGCCAACAGACAATTGCTATCAAATAACTTGTCTGAACAGCTGCTGTTTCTTAAAGAAAGCTAAATAGACATTTTCTTACGCAATAAATGATAATACACATAGAAATAAGGGGAAAAGGCATGCACTTCCTGCCTAAGGTTTTTTTATTTCAATGAATTGAGCCCAGAGTAATTTGTAATTGAAGTAATTGAAATTACGTAATTTGTAATTTTGTAATTTGAGGCTCTGAGTCAAAGTAATTTGTAATTTGTAATTCAATTACATTTTCTCCAGTAATTGGTAACTTGTAATTCAATTACATGTTGCCCTGTAATTTGCCCATCCCTGGCTACCGGTAAGCCTACTTTACTTCAAAATATATAAACAGTCATAGGCTACTTGCACATTTGAAACAATTAATCTGACGGTTACAATACACGCTTCATTTGTCATAATATAAATCATGTGCGGTGCAGTAAATGACAGCTGTCCTTAATTAATTAGAATACAAAACTGACAACCTGCGACTTACTTATAACAACGACGTTTGAACAGTAATCGACCAATCCATCAACGTTGCAGCAATACGTTGTTGCGTCAGGCAGCTGCACGTTCATCACTGTGAGTGTATTGTTTCCGGCGGCACCAACTGAGTATTTACTAGAGTCGAGATTCTTTTGAGTCTGAGCATTGTAGACGACCGTCCTTTGGCGATCCTTGATCCAGGATGGAGGATTACCTGAGGAGCTGAGAGCATCAGCAACACATTGAATGACGACATTTGTACCCACAGCCTGCGTTATGTTGTTTGGCAGAGACTGCGTTTCCGTCAGAGCCAGTCTGAAGCCACCTGAGGGAGGGGGACACATACATATACAGATATTAGGGCCTACTATGCAATTATGAGTATACTAATACCTCTCTAAAATATATCTAAGCACAGGCATAAAACATTCAGATAATTATGAGCTGACTGCTGTGTAGGTAACATAATTTATCCTACATAGCAGCGAGTAACATCAAATATGTTGCTCCTCAGAACGACTTGAGACACTAAAAGTATCTAAAAATATGCGATCTGTTATGCCGAATTCTGAGAATTAGACTAATAACTCGTTTTTACGAAATATAGGCTACATATCCATAATCGTAATCTCGAATAATTTTACAGGCCTAAGCGCCCATAAATGAGAATTTGTTGAAATCGGCTAATTCACAGACGCTCAATAAAAACCAAATCGATAGTCCGAGGCAAGGGTCAAGATCCAAAAAGTCTAGCAGAGGAGACAGTCGGACGGCTAGAGGTTTGCAGTTGAAATGACTAGGGAATGAGGGAAGGAGGAGGAGGAGGAACCAATATAGGATCTGTGAAAAAGCAGTGTTTTCATCTCGAAGTGGAGAGACAACAAGTGGTGAGGTTTGGCGAGTTCGCAGATGAAGCTTATAAGCCTATTTATCCTAATCCCGGGAGAGTTTGTTACATCCAAAGAGGTGGGTATAATGCAGCATGATGCATCAACACTCAATATTATTGGAGACGCATGGCCATGGGCGTCCGGAGGGAATTTTGCATGAGGGAGCAGCGCATAGTGGTGTCTAATTTTTTTTAGCAAGAGTTTAAACAGAGCAAGGCAAGAAATTGGTTAAGAGGTTACACTTCACAGAGGTTTGAGCTACAAATGTAAATTCTTAGTTTCACTTGGAGTATAATTAGTAACTGTACAATTTGACAGTGATGAAATTTGCTAGGATCGAAAAAAGCGGTGTGGTGCATGGGCCTACTGCGAGTCTTAGACGTAGGCTATATGTACCCTGAATGTGCGTTTTCCATTTGGGTGCCTAAAATTTATGCGAATTAGAGATTGTACGCCAAAATTTGGTTGATGGACCGTGACCAACGGTTGACTACGGACTGGGTACACCGCATGTAGGAGTGTGTGGTGCAGGGTGTGTGTGTGTGTGTGTGTGTGTGTGTGTGTGTGTGTGTGTGTGTGTGTGTGTGTGTGTAGGTTCGGTTCAAGAACTGAGAATCTCGTTTACCAAGAACTCTGTTTCCATCTATTTCTATTTTTTCTATTTCTCTGTTTATGCACGACCAGAGAAAATGGTTGTTCTGGTGACCTAATTGCAAATTTTTCAGTCTTGCAGTTCTCGCTGATAAGAGGAAGCACACTACACTGATCAATGCGAACTGTTGGGCACCACACGATGATTCAAGTGTGCTACGACACATCAGAATACCGACATATCCATGAATACCGAGTTACAGCATTAATTTTGTAAATCGTAGGAGAAATCAGAGGCTACAGAAGCTAGCGGTATAATAGCTGTTTGTTTTTTGCTTTTCTATAACCATAATATTTCGACCGAAGTCCCAGGTTGCTGCACACCTGCGCCTCAAACCAATAAACGGCGCATACCTGTCAACCATAATTATGACAATAGATGCATCACTACAATCGGTTTCTCTGGTAAAACTGCCAGACCAACAACCATTCCTGGATCCACGTTTCCACTGGATAAACTAGCGATCCAATGTTTACAGAAAAGAATCACAGAATCACGATAGACTTACCAACAGACAACAGCAGAAACATCGAAAACACCCGAATCTCCATAGCGTCCATCTTTACTGTCCTGCCTCACCGATTCACGACTCACGGCTCAGGTAGGAACAGGTAGCATCGCCAGCGCGCATGCGCAGCGGCGATCAGGCTTAAATAGCAACGGTAGGCCTACTACACCTGCATGTCACTGATAGGCCGTGCGAGTCATACACCTGTATTTGTGTTTGCCAGAGGCAGTGTTGTTGACGAGAGGTTTGCGTGAGAAGCCGCGTTCTCTCTCGCTGTCCGATTCGCATCGATGACTCTTGTGCTATTATCCTGACCTGGGATTGCTAGAGCTATCCCAGCGCTGAAGGCATGAAAATAATATGCGAACGGGTCACTGGCCCCAAGAGACCCATTAACCGTTCAACCATCGACGCGTGCTGGCAAAATGAAATGAAAAATGCGAAGGGTTGAAATCTCTCTTCGTCTGTCTCAACCTTCCTCGATTCGTAGCGCTTGAAAACCGTTTTTCATTCAATCCTCGTTTACTGTCTGCAAGTAATCGTAATCGTAAACCACAAAACTTCTGAAGCGTCACTTGAAAGCCAAGCGCGGGGCACCGGCTTATTCTCGAGAGCAGCGTCGTGTCTTGATTAGTCATGAGAAGAGACACGGCAGAAGACAGACTGCCAGAAAGAAATGTTGTAGAGCGAGAACATATAGCCTAACTGTGTTCTATGTCATGCATCTAGACTATAGAGTACGTAGCAGGCGAAAAATGGAAGGCGACATGGAGTGACAAAGACAACTTGAATTCTAAGTGTCCTTTAAGAAGGCCAGAGTCCGGTTGGTAGGTACATGTATAGTGAGCACCTTGTGTTGGTCTCTTGAATAATATTATTATTTTGGCGCTATGTGATTAAGTCATTTTCATTACTATTCCATGAAAAACGCAAACTGGCTTACCGTACTTCCTAGGCCTATATCTATCTATACCAGGCACCAAGTCTTGAGAATACAACTATACAGGCCTACCTCGAAAATAACGCAAACGCGAATTGGGAGTCTAGCTTAGACTAGTCTTGGTCAAGATTGTATTTTTAAATCTCTCGCCAAAAACATTTAACCGTCACAATTGTGTTTTTGCGTCTCTGACAAAACTATCTGTGATCGTCCGTGACAAAATGGTCTGTGGCCTATTAGGAATTAATCAACGTCACGAAGAAAACGTTTACTAAATTTCAGTAGCCTATAGGCCCTACCAGATAACCTGGCTCATGAACCCAGCATGAACGATATTCATAAGTCTATGTAGGTCTATGAAATTGGAAGCCTATATGCACGCAACAGATTGCATTTATCGGATCTGCGACGGGAGAGCAGAACTTCGCCTGCAAGGACTTGTTCCATCAATCGAGTAGTTGATGCCGTTTTATTTTAAAGTAGTTCCAGATCACTTTGCATAACGTCATAGAACTTGCGGTTCATAGCCACAATGCCATAGGTGCGATTATCAGACCACAGGTTGTTCAGTGTTCATAATGTCAAACATGTTCTTAGATAAGCAATGGCAGCGATAATGAGTCGTTGCAGTATAAACTTTTGTAGACAGCGACCCAGCGCTGTGTACAGATAACAAGTCTTATAGCGCACAGACCGCTAAATTCATCGTATAGCCCACAAGTTGTTGAGTCTTGTGCGCAAAACCAAAATGTTTAACATATATGTAGCATGTAGCCTCGGTGAAGTGTATTGTGTCTGCACCAAATTCCGGGACAATCTGGGATCAATCCGGGACACGGGATGAGAAGACCGATTCCGGGACTGTCCCGGCGAATTCGGGACGGTTGGCAGCCCTACTTGGAGTCGGAGGGTTTCAGGTTCGATTCCACTTCAAGCCACCGCGTAAGCTTATATAAGGAGCTCTTCTGAGTAGGGAGCATGAAAAGGCGCTAAAGTAAATGCGATAGATGCCATACACGACTGCAGAACAGTAGACTGTAGGCTATACAGGTAGAGACAAGTAATGTTGATCAGACTATTCTAATTCTTGTCTGTTTTTCTGTGACGCTTGACCGATGACGAACATTATTTCTGGTCGAGTGAAGCAGAAACGTCTCACCCATCATTCATTGCTTATCATGAAGAATGGTCCTACGACATTCTTTTTGAAGCAGCATAGAACTGTCAATCTGTAAAAGTTCAACGACATTGGCATTGCCGGTGTTGGGTAGCCTACGTAGGCTACTGTCTAGAAATGCCAAGTCATAGCAGAGATGAATAGGGTCCCACCCCTGCGTCTTCTCCCTTTCTTTTTCCTCTCCTCTTCCCTCTCTTCATTCAACCAGGCACCTCTGGGACCACCAGTAATGCATTGCCGGAGTTATGTAGCATAGCTCGAGGGTACGCGTACCCTGAAATAGAATACGTTAAAATACGTACGTACCTTTCAAAAAATAGAATACGCGTATGGTACGTACCGTACACGAAAATTTTATTCATGGTTTACTCGGCGACCCATATAGCCTACATGTACGTATAATCTGACGTCAACTGTAGCCTGTAGGCCTATGCGTCATTGAAACCGGTAGCCTACTTCGGGTAGCGTAGCAGTAAATTCAATTCGATAAATTCTTCGGTTATAATTAATTTAATGCAAATTGTACTGTCTTTCTTATGAGAGCTAAGACATGTCACTGCCATGGTTTACAAATTGCTGTAACTCGAAAGTTGCAGTAAGCTTACGTAGTCTTATAACCTACGCATCAGTCAGCGATTCAGATGCCCAGAGAACATGGGAAGGAATATATACCCACGTGAAAGTTTTGAAAAATGCGAGAAACAATTATTTGATTGAATGCAATTAATTCTTTCGACAAAGGGTTGGATCAT
The DNA here is from genome assembly GCA_945859605.1 of Lumbricus rubellus. NCBI lineage: Eukaryota > Metazoa > Annelida > Clitellata > Crassiclitellata > Lumbricidae > Lumbricus > Lumbricus rubellus. Next base: position 46,984,597 of record OX243816.1, read on the forward strand.
GCAATCGCTTAATAACACACCTTTGAAGTACTGCAGCAGAACTCAGCCGGCTGACTGACATTAGCGCATTAGGTGCAACGTATGCTGTATAAACATAGACCTGCAATATAGCATTGCAGCAATTTACTACGCCGTATACTGGGTTGTGATTGTTTGCTTAAATGAAATTGAAATTTCTTATAATGAGCAATTACATGGCTAACGCATTTTATTTATTGTTTACGTACCCTAAAATAGAGTACGTTAAAATACGTACGTACCTTTCAAAAAATAGAATACGTATGGTACGTACCCTCGAGCTTTGTTATGTAGTAACTATTTAAAAACGTTAAAACGTTATTACATGAAAGGTGATAACATCGCCCTGCTCCTTACCTCAGGCTTCGACATGGCGTCACACAAGAAAAGACAGCGGGTTGGTGAATCCTCTACAGCCATGATCACGTTGTAGTCTTTGTACATGTAAATAAAAAGCGACGATTTAAAATACATTACATTATCATTTCATTCATTCATTCATTCGGTCATTTTATATAGCACCTCTTCAATAAAACTACTCAGAGGTGCTCACGACTTCAGCATGACTATAAAGTGTGCTTATAGAGCGCATCGGCCTACACAGATTGACCAAGGGAGCCTGAGCAGCTTAAGCGGTAGGTATGATTAGGTTATATAGGGTGACACAAAAGTTCGTTCACCGTTTTCAAAATGCGTTATCTCAGTAATGGCTTTATATTTCTTTATAATATTTGGTCGGTGTATACTTCAGTCAAATAAAAGATATTGGTACAAACTTGATTATGATCCAGTCCGTTTTCACCATTATTTGTAAGAAAATGTAAAGACGACCAGTTTTTGCGGGAAAACTGCGTTCATCAAATTTACGCAGTAAAGAAAATGTGTACACGCCTACTCGCCTAGCCTCGTATACAAGCGTGACAAGACACTGTTTTACCTATATAGGACACACACAGACGTAGGCTATTAGCGCACAGTATCTCCTTTCTGCTTAATGACGGCACTGACTCTATCCAGCATATAGAAAGAGTAAGCCTACGTTTCGCCTGCTCCAAAGATGAAGTTTAGTCCTTCGGTGATGGTTTGGGGTGCCAAATGATACCAGACTGAACTCACAGTACTACATAGGCTACATTACCAACATTCTAGAGCAGATTGTGAAGCGAGCGTTCGAGAGAGAAAATGACAACGGCAGTGCATGTCATGCAACGAAAGTTGTTTGTTGAGCAGGATGGCGCACGCTGTCATACATAAGCTGGGACGATAAAGTGGCTAGACGACAACCATCCGTCACACATAAAGCCGAAGGATTGGCCACCAAACTTTCCGGACCTCTCTCCGATTGAGAACATGTTGAGTATTTTATCTCTCAGCGTTTATAAAGGTCCTGAGCCAAAGAACGTTGATCAGCTCAAGCGTCGCCTCCAACGAGCGTGGAGATCGATAGCAGTTGGGACACTTCAGACGCTGATCCAGTCATGTCGGATAGAGACATTAAGCAGAAAGGAGCTACTGTGCGCTAATAACTTACGTAGCCTACGTCTGTTTTTGTCCTGTATAGGTAAAAACCAATGTATTGTCACGCTTGTACACGAGGATATAGGCGTGTACACATTTTCTTTACTGTGTAAATTTGATGAACGCAGGTTTTTCCGCAAAAACTGGTCGTCTTTACATTTTCTTATAAATAATGGTGCAAACGGACCGGATCATACTCAAATTTGTACCAATATCTTTCATTTGACTGATGTATACACTGATCAAATGTTATAAAGAAATATGAAGCCGTTACTGAGATAACGCATTTTGAAAACGGTGAACGAACTTTCGTGTCACCCTATATATTCCATATATGCTACATCATCATCGTCTTCGTCGTCATCATCATTATCATCATCAACCATGCTACTACTATTATTGTTGTCGTGGTTTTTTAAGGAAAGACGTGTAAATAACGTTGCTATAATTATTTACTACATATATAGTAGTATACTGTTTACTACATATATAGTAGCATAGTAGTATACTATACTGTATAGTCAACAGATGCCAGCATTGAAGAATTTTATACCCTCCCCAATTTCTAGACCAAAGTTTCGTCTCTACTGAGACCTGTTTATACCGAACCTTTCATTCTTTCATACCAGCAGCAACAATGGTGTCATATCATTATGCATGCATCAGTTCGATCAGTTATTAAGGCAGTAGACTTATCCAATTATAAATGACCATGATTAACAAACCAACAACCATTGTTCTGCGCCTGCTGAGCAAGTCTTGTAGCCTACAGTTTCAAACTTTAACAAAGGCCACATTGTAGAATGTAGATTGACAGTGCGGTGGTTAATTATTTTGGCTCTAGCTACCACGGGTGTTGCCCCACGTTAGCCCCCCCACTGCCCCCCCCCCCCAGCTGGGCCGCTGTCAAAACCATGTAGCTGCGCGAGGACTGCGTTTTAAATAGAATACTTATGCATAGACTCAATTCTTTGGCTATTTGCCAGAAGTAGACAAATGCTTGATCTGAACACGATTGATTATTCTAGCAAGAGCTGGCGCTATACAAATTCCAACTGCAGCTAACCATATCATTACAACTTACAAGCAAGTCGCAAATCGCGGTTAACATCTTAAACAATGGAGACGGAAAGAGAGATAATCGCTGAATCTAAATGTGGAATATTCCTATTTTAGGTGAGGCTGGGACTCGAACTTCTCCGAGAGATAAACTCCGCCATTGCTTGTTCTTTCGCAGTGCCAGTCCCAAGTCTGGATAAAAGAGGAGGGAGACGCTAATGATCTTTGTTATCACACAGTGTCATTAAACTGAAGCAAATACAAACTTCTCTCGGTCACTTTCTTCTCCATTCTCGCTTCTCTCTCTTCTCCCAACAACTGCATCGATATCTTATTCATCGTATTTCGTAATCGTAATCAGTAATTGTAATCAGTAATTGTAATCAGTAATCGTAATCAGTAATTGTAATCAGTAATCGTAATCAGTAATCGTAATCAGTAATCGTAATCAGTAATCGTAATCAGTAATCGTAATCAGTAACCGTTATCAGTAATCATAATCAGTAATCGTAATCATTAACTACTACTGCGCTGATGTATGATTAACGCACAATGCATATTGCGATGGCGCTACAAAACTAAACAGTTATCAGGTCAACAGTGGGAAGGTCTACCATGGAACAGAGAGACAGACACAAAGACATATTGAGCAGAACAGACAAAGATACAGAAATTTTTTTTAAAAAGTAATAGTCGCAGTTGTCGCTGAGTAACTGCATCGAAATTTAGGCCACTTATTTGTATAGCGCCTTTCAATGTCTCACGCCTAGACAATTATTGTAACTGTCTCTTATAAAAGTGAGTTTAAACTTTAAAGATCGTTTGAAACTGCTTGCGGCACATTCAGGACAGGACCATTAAAACCACACCGAAGTAAACAGCTGAATGAGTAATGCATTGGAGATCATGAGTGTGCTTTGGTATGCTGTCTTGCAAGTCCTTTATAAACAGAAATAGTCGAGACGACCTATTATCGATGCGGAGAGGGTTTGTTTGCTTCGATGTCAACAGAGCAGACTCATCAAGACACAATAAACACACAACACACCAGCAACAACTTTGGCTTGCGTCGGTATACAACAGGTATAGGCTGCACACGTGGACCCGAGGCTTTGTGAGAGCTGCGTTCAGCGCTCAGGTGTGCGATCAACACACGCGTGCACACGCACACACACACGCGTGCACACACACACACACACACACACACACCACACACAAGCACAGCCACAGCCACAATTAAGCAAAGTAACCTATATGGCCTGCAACGACAGTTAGTGACTTCAATTGCCCCCAGGGTCTTGCGTAGGCCTATGCATAACAGATTTATTCTATTCGTTTACTTATAGGCTACAAAAAACAACAGGCAAAACGCTGTTGCTTGGCTGCATGTGTGACACTGTCATATATATCGAGACATAAGCAATCGGGCAATAACACATGCAGGAACAAATAAACACTGAGAAATTGTTGCTCAGTGAATTGTTCAAAAATTAATGGGTCAAAATGGTGACACGCTTTTGAAGTCCGCCATGCGTGACTACTGAATATTCATGAAGGGTGGTTGTTTGCCAAAGATCAAGATGTGGTAGGCCTACGAGCGTAGGCTATTATAGGGCGACCAACCAACAGCTGAGCAATGTTCTAGAACCTTTGTAAGTGTATGCATCGATCAAGTAAGTAAGTAAGTAAGTAAGTATATTCTTTAATGTACCAGCTGCAAAACGCACTCTGGTTTACAAGCACAAAAACACGACATAAAAAAACAAATACAAGACAAATATGGCAGCCATCAGAGGCGCCCACTCATATAGCTCAAGCCTATTGATGGTAACGTCACGACAGAAGTCATCCTTAGGTATGATGGTGGTCTGCTGATTCGTCCGTCCGACCATGCATTCAGTTATAGGTAGGCCCTAATTATCAGCCAGTTTTCCCACGTTGTATAGGCTACTTGTGATCGAATTAGTAAATTTATGAAGCGCCACATGAAGAGAAGAGACTGATCAGTTTGAGGTTTGCCATGCGCGTATATAAGACACAAGCACTGCTGTCATCATCACTCCGCTAATCAATCGAGTAGTCAATCCATTCATGTCAGTGCTTAAAGCGTACAAGCGCAGAAAAGAAAATTTGTCTGGACGCTCATCACTTATCCAAGTTCTGCTGTCCAAACAAGAGACAGGACGGTGTTGAGATTTTAAAATAAGTGTCTGGACGCTGTCCATGACCGTCCAGCCACACTCTAAGCTCTGCAGTTCATCTTCCAAATTCATATATTCGCATTTCTCATTTCCTTTCTTACACTCCCATCCATCCATCCATTCATCCATCCATCGATTCATCCATCCATTCATCCATCCATTCATCCATCCATCCATCGATCCATTCATCCATCCATTCATCCATCCATCCATTCATCCATCCATCCATTCATCCATCCATCCATTAATTCATCCATCCATCGATCCATTTATCCATCCATTCATCCATCCATCCATCCGTTCATCCATTCATTCATCCATCCATCCATCGATCCATTCATCCATCCATTCATCCATTCATCCATCCACCCATCCGTTCATCCATCCATTCATCCATCCATCCATCCATTCATCCATCCCATCCATTCATCCATCCATTCATCCATCCATTCATCCATCCATCCATTCATGCATCCATCCATCCATCCATTCACGATCCATCTTTACCTCCTTTCTCCAGTAATTCAGCCGTTGTTTCCTTCCATCCTTCTTTCACTTCCACCATTTGAACAACGACCTGCAGAATCCACAGACCTTATACTATGAATTATTGAGGCAAACAGACAGACAGACAGACAGACAGACAGACAGACAGACAGACAGGCAGACAGACAGACAGACTGACTGACAGACAGACAGACAGATAGACAGATAGACAGATAGACAGACAGACACAGACAGACAGACAGACAGACAGACAGGCAGACAGACAGGCAGACAGACAGACAGACTGACTGACTGACAGACAGACAGATAGACAGCTAGACAGATAGACAGACCGACACAGACAGACAGACAGACAGACAGGCAGACAGACAGACAGACAGACTGACTGACAGACAGACAGATAGACAGATAGACAGATAGACAGACAGACACAGACAGACACAGACAGACAGACAGACAGACAGGCAGACAGACAGACAGACAGACTGACTGACAGACAGACAGATAGACAGATAGACAGACAGACACAGACAGACAGACAGATGTCTAGAGGTGATAGGATGATGCAGAGTATATGAAGGACGACAAACTACGTCGGTCTATAAACATATCAGCGCAGCGACCTATTCGGTATAGGTCAACGACGGCTGCGATTAATAAAGAACGCTCAACACTCTTCCTAATCATTCTTCTCCTTCTTCTCCTTCTCCTTCTCCTTCTCCTCCTCCTCCTCCTCCTTCTCCTCCTCCTCCTCCTCCTCTTCCCTAGAACGAGTCAGACCAACGCGAGGAGCATTTTCGGTCTCCAGACAAGTAGGCCTATACTTCTCCAACTGAACATGGCTATATTTAAGCACTCAACTTAGACAAGACGCATTATGAAAATATATTTATATAGGCCTATTAAATATATATTATATATCTATTTATAGGCGTATCATCTATTTTTATATAGCCTATTCAACACATATAATTTATTGTAGGTTTAGGCCTATTATAATATAGGCTATTATGTGTTGCATGTTTTATCTATTAATATACTTAGGAGTCTTATGTAGGCCTATTATATATTTATTATATGTACCGTATATATGATAACATTTTCGTTTTTTCATCCGCTATAAAGTATTCATCTGTTGGTTTTTCTGTTTTATTTGATGCTCGCGATCCCAACGAAGATGCAACTGCTACTGCTGCTGCTGCTGCATGGCACACTTTCAGCTCAATCAATCTGATGAGCTCCAGCTGATCTGACTTCAGGCAGCCTCCTCATCCGATGCAGTCACAGTCTATCCACGGATGCTGAAGAGGATGGAGGATGCGGTCAATGTCCAAAGGCATTGATTTCATCATCAGCATCTTCTCAAGTAAGTGCAAGCGAGCGAGTTAAACTTTTTACTCTATATAGCCTACCTCGATCGAAAACTCTAGTTCTTACACACGTTCTAACTCTCGCTTCAAATCGGTCGCAAACTCTGACTCTAACTCAAGTTCTAGCTGTAGATTGAACTAGATATAAATGTCTAGCTTTTATAGTATATTCAATTTCCCTCTGTAGGCTCTGTAATAAGCAAAGATAACCTAGAAACCAGCTAGTCCTTGGTCTCTTCCCACCACCACCATAATAATAGCGCTCCAACGATCTTTACCTTAACAGGATGCGTGCTGTCTCTAATTCGGTCTGACGTCCCCCTCTGGCTTTGTCCTGGCACCGAAACGAACTATAAACAGCCATCAGGGCTCTAGGCCCTCTAGGGAACGGATTAAGTCTATTATATTATTCTTCAACAACACCACGTTTATCAATTTTAGGTCAATTTTTGTATAGATAATAGACCTAATTATTAAAGGCAGCATAATATCTGTACGCTTCTTAGGTTTAACGCTAGATCGAGTATGACCTCTTGTTGGAGCGCAAGGTCAATACGATCAGTGTAATGATTTAGTTGAAAAACGTGTAAACTCTGACTTTCTAAGAAGGGAATTCGATCCTTATTCTGCCTGGTGACAGAAACCCGTACACTTGAACTTGTGATGAATCTGTTCAATACTACAAGTCGAGCGGTACGGGTTCTGCGTTGCCAGTTGCTCAACACCGATCGACCGGAGCATTATTTTCTAGCCCACTCAGGTCAAAGACTACGCGTGGGCCTAAAGGCTGCACTAGGGCCTATAATTATATAGGCCTACAGGTCCGTTGAAAGGTTCTGATGATGATTGAACTTAAAATCTATTGCTTGACAGAACTCCATGCAGCGAATATTTTTACAGACTTAGGGCCTAATCTTTATAAGCTTAGTGATCAGTCAGCCTATAATTTTTATGGCTGTGACTAGCGGACCTCCAAGCGGCCGTCGAATCTCAAATACTAGCGGACCGCCAAGTCACGTGTAACCTGTCACATGACTGGCGGCCGTCCAATACTGAATACTAGCAAGCCGCCAGGCTTTCTACTTACACCAATCCACAAGAGTTTCTAATGGCTAAACAAACCCTAAAACTAACCCTAACCAACCCTCACGACGCCTAACCTGAACCTAACCAACACTCACGAAAAAAATTGGTTGCTTACTCTGTTTCTAGTAATTTTCTAAGTCATTAAAACAAGAAAACTTTTGTCCGACATAAAACCAACTATCGGTAACTGCCGCCATTGTAACAATATTCAAGAATCAAGACTCGTCATGTGACAGGTTACACGTGACTGGCGGTCCGCTAGTATTTGAGATTCGACGGCCGCTTGGAGGTCCGCTAGTCACTTCGAATTTTTATAGGCTTTATTTTAAGGACAAGATAACAAATAAAATCATAAGAGAAAAGACGGGACAAGAAGATAAATTATGGAGAGATAGGCTACAATTTTGTCATCTCCTTTGAACTAACCTCGTGCTTTACTCTGTAAATAAGCAAAATCTATTTCACGGTAAGTACGTTTCAACATTTTTTAGCACTATGTGTCAAACTCGCGTGTGTTCCAGACCAGTTCCAGACGTCAAACAAACCCGTGGAGTACTTGAGACAGATTCAAATAAATGTCTGTACGAGAGGCAGGTCTGCAGCGTACGATCGAATCGACATCCGGTTCCGGGTTTGAGATTGTTTTGGGTTTGTTTTCTTTTGTTCTAATGTAAGCAATAATAACATGAAAATATATTAGTTATATTTTCAATATAAAACATTCAAGGCGTGAACTCTTGGTGTTCTTTTAAATCTGTGTCTATTACACGAAAAAGGAATCAGGGTATGATTCAGTCTTCCACTTAGCTTCGCCGTACGCCTATGATGCTGTGTGTGAACCATCGACCAATATACGTCGATGGTGTGAACGCATTTTGTTCTTATGAGTCATGACTCACCGCATAATCCGCATTGAATATACGATGTTTTTGTTTTTGGCAGGTTTGAAGAACAGAGGCTGTTGATACAATATAAAGATGGATTTGAAGCGAATTAAGAATGAAGATAAACTTGACCTGTGCCGAAAGTACTACCTTGGTAATTTACTGTGTTTGTTGAACTGGGTTTTTAAACTTTTCTTTTGGGTTTATGTATATTCATCTGGTAAACGTCCAGACTGGCTGCCCGTACTCCAAACAATATGGCTGCCAACGAATGCAATAAAATTAGAGCGCGACCATCGGCGACATTGTTCATCAATTCAGCTTCAATTTCAGCAGAATGACTGCACTAACCCTAAAACTAACCCTAACCGACCCTCACGACACCTAACCTGAGCCCTAATCGACCCTCACGACGCCTAACCTGAGCCCTAACCGACCCTCACGCGCTCTAATTTTATTGCATTCGTTAACGGTCATATTGTTTGGAGTACGGGCAGCCAGTCTGGGCGTTTACCTATTCATCTAGATTGTGGTCATTTTCGCATATTGGTTTGATTCCTGGTTTGTAACATGGATGATTGAAGTTCAAGTCCAGCATTCTAACTCATATGTGACCCGTCATAATAAAATGAGTCGCTAGGCCCTTTTTGAGTATTTTTAGTTATGTATTCCACGTTATTCCATGTTAAATTACCTTCAAAATGAGCGATTACGCATCAAAATTGACCAAGTGCTTGACACTGCTTGTGGAGTTATAAAAATTTTAATCGATCGACCTGCCTAACAAAAAATGTTGGGAAAACGCGATTTTCGATTTTCTGAATTTTTAATAGGTTTTAAATCTTATTGGGCATTTAATATGCACAAATAGCATGTTGAAAACAGCAAAATAAAGTCGGTTTTTAATATTTTTTGAGGTATTATATAATTTAGATTCCAAAAATTGAAAAATCAATAAGTTGAAGGGTGAACACCTTTAAAAGTGTGGTGGTGTAGTGGTGGCGTCATTGCCTTGGAGCCGGAAGGTTCAAGGTTCGAATCCACCTCGCTGCGTAAGGACCTTCGGCAAGTCCTTCACTCACAATTGTTCAGCGCTTTGGCGTGAAACTCCGATGCAGTGTCCGCTCTGCATTCAGGAGCGCCTCTGAGTAGTGAGAGCTTGAAGGGGCGCTATAACAAGTGCACAACACTGCAGATACAAACAAAAACGATTTGCAGCGTTTGGCATTGCATGAATTTCGACTCATTTCGTCACGATGGGTCACATATATGCAGGGCTGAAAGTGAGCCGGGTCTGTCCAGGTCTCAGACCCGGCATTCATTTTTTGGCTCTTGAATAAACACTGATATTTAGCACTCTCTGGCCCAAAGAGACCTGGCAATTTTTTCAAACCACTTTCAGCCCTGCATATATGATCTAAAACTGAATGCACTGACTGTACACTGATGGTTAGAAGGTAAGAAGAGAAGGTGTTTGATACGATTGGCCATTATCTATATAAATAAAAATGAAACTTTCCAATAGTTAATGTTACAATCACGCCGAATGTTACGCAGCGATTGTTGTGAAAATTTACCAAAACCTTCCATTCCAATAGCACCGTGTCTTTAGATTTCTTTTCCACGAAAAAACGCAATCTTTTCCACAAAAAGTGAACTTTGCAATACGTTCGACCGCCATTTGCAAATTCAACCAAACCACACGCTTGAATCGTCTTCATCCGAAACACAAGAACGAAACATGAATGAGATCGCGTCCCGTGACGTCATAAGCGAGTAGATAAATAATTCCATTACGACAACGGCCTTCCAACATTCTTCGGCTCTATCCGCTGTCAGTAAAGGACGGTGTGAGGAGGGGGAGGGGAAGGGGGAGGGGGAGGGGGAGGTCTTTTCTGCCACAGCAACGCGTGGCTGGGTACAGCTAGTCTTTCATAAAGTCCAAGCAGATTTGAAGTCACTGGCTCTTTATGCTTATCGCAGGTTTGTGGGGTTAGCTGAAGGGGATGCTTGTGTTTTCCTTAATTTTTCGCACATTCGTGTTACTTCAGGCAATGTTTGACACTCTATTTGGATTGTTTAGCACCTGCTCTTGAATTTATATCCAGTCCTTCATTGAGTGCAGGTGGTTTAAGAGTGTTAATTCTACTTGCAGGAGTTTGTAATGCGTTGATTTGTTTTCTGTAGGTGGGTTTGCTCTGCTTCCGTTCCTGTGGTGTGTCAACAGCATCTGGTTCTTTCGCGAAGCTTTTCTCAAAGAACCGTACGAAGAACAGAAACAGATAAGAACATGTTAGCTCCATTGATACTTCGCATTATAACACATTTGCATTGCATGTATGTGGCATGTGATGTGTTACGTATAACATTTTATTAGGCAGAACTGTAGTTGAGGAATTAAAAAGTTTTGGATTTGGGGCTTACGTCAATGTGCCATTTTCAACCAGCCTCTTCTTGTTCTCTACATTCGGTTATGTAAGTTATTGGTAATCTTGATATGAGCTTAAGACTCATTTTCTAAATATTGACAAAATGGACTTCTACAGGAGCTATGTGTGCTTCCTGGGGCTCTTACTTAAACAATTTTTATTCAACTCAAAACTGTGCTTTTATGTCGCGCTAGAGTCAGGAGCGCTTCCGAAGAGGCACTATAGAGAATTTTGAATGAATGAGCGAATAACTAGTTTATTTAGGTCCAGTTTCTTAGGTCTCATTTTGCTGTCCTTACCTCATGGCTAACTTTCTGCACATTTTCAAAACTATGGCTTATTAAAATTCATTAAAAAAACAAGATTCGTCTAGAGATTACTGGACAAGCCGGCACTGATAGGTTTTTGTACAAGTGTAGAAACCAACAACTGTGTTCACATTTAGAGCAACATTTAAAGACAAATTATGATAAACAGTGATGTCTAAATGTCTAGTAATGAGTCTGTTCATTGAGCTGCTATTAGACTGAGTGCTCATCTTCATAAATTCTTCCTCATTTTCTCATATTTGTTTGTTTGTATGTGCAATTGTCATAGCACCCCTTCAAGCTCTCACTACTCAGAGGCGCTCCCTAATGCAGAGCGGGCACTGCATCGGAGTTTCACGCCGAAGCGCTGAGCAATTTTGAGTGAAGGACTTGCCCAAGGTTCTTACCCGGCGAGGTGGATTCGAACCTCCCGGCTCCACCAAGGCAACGACGCCAACACTACACCACCGCGCCCCACATATATGGTTTATGAACTACACTGGCTTCCTCTACGTTGCCTGTATTAGTTCAAAGTTCTTGTTTTGATTCTCATGTCCAAACTGGACTTTGCTCCGAAATATCTCAGAATCTCGTTCGCTCTCCTCATTCTGCAGATCATCTCTCCGCTCTTCGCACTGGAATCATGATCTCTTTGCCCCGCGATTAATGACGACGTTGGACTGAACTTTATTATTTGCCACCATTGCGCTTGCCCTCTGGAATAACCTCCCTTCCTCTCTACATGTTTCCATTCTCTCTTCCCACACTTCTGTCTCTTCTCTAAACCTATTTCCTTTCTTGGGGGTATACTTGCACTCAGAACACTGCTGAATGGTCACTGCTATGAGCGTCGCTATGTAACTTTAAAATTACATTACATCACATTGGCATGTCATTTCAATTACATTACATCACATTGTCATGTCATTTCAACATTGCTGTAAACCTTTTTCAGATGTCATTCGATCGATGATCGGCACCGTGATTTGGGTCGCCCTCATCACAACTTGGGTGACGATATTTCAACTCTACCGAGCGGACTGGGGTGAAACTGCCGATTACATGTCGTTCATCATTCCAAAGGGAATTCCGTGATGCTGCCTTTCACGCACTTTTCATTCGTTGCGGACTTATGAACCTTTGACTGTTCATCGCATTTTGCACAGAATTACCATCGTGACTTGTATTTTCACGTCTAAAATGAGGCCACCGCTCGGTTGTCTCGTGACTTTAGGGAACTGTGGTACTTAAAATTGATGTATATAATTTGCTTTGAGCACAGTGTAGATGTTATTTAAATTTTACAAATGTTCCTTCGTTTCTGTTAATGAGTAGACCTATTTGGGGCCATCCAGTTATTGCATAAGAAATTATAGTTTCGTACTCTGCCCTTCCTCCCCCATTGCATCGGGTATATTGTGTGGAGCCCTTCACCATGCATACATATTACCAAGCGTCTCTAACCCTCTCTTTAAAAAGTTAAAGTCAGCTATAAGACATTTATTTTACCGTAGTCTACTATTTAAAACATAAAATAACTGCACATGTATGTCTTTTATATAATGTGATAAAATGCCATCTTACGACTATTGGATATTACAGAGTTACAAATAGACTAACGTGGACAACATTAATTAGACATTTATTTTGTGTACGCAATACGTGTAGCCGTCTATGTTGCCAAGCCCGCTCGCGCTGTGCGCATCCGTGCGCAAAATGTACGTATGGATGCGTATGGATGCGTATGTATGGCCCTAACTAGACATTCAAACGATTCTCTGAAGATTAAACGCAAAGTTGAAGTGGAAAGATCGCCTGTTATATTCAGTGAACTGACCTGACTCTCGACCTCTTTGTGTGACTCTGTTGTTGTGATGACTAAGACCTGCCAGTTGATGATGGATGATAATATACTTGCTGGGAAAGGAAAGAAGGAGTTGTCCAGTTCAAAAATTTCTTTAAAACAGCCCTGCACTTGGAAACTTCTTGTTGTCCGTGCTGTAGTCGGGAGCACCTCTGAGTAGTTTCCTTAAAAGATGGTACATAAATACTTGAGTGAATGAATATCTAAATGAGTGGAAATGTGAGGAAAGCGTCATATGAGCTTAGACACCTTTATATCGGAAACCAGTTGCCAAACACGCTATAATTACTAATAAAGTTATCATCTGCTTGAACACCTTTAAAAAGTTTCTAAAGGATAAATATATATTTGTATACATTTCCCGCTCAATCAGTTCTCAACAATAAGAGATTTTCGTCAACAGATGCTATGAGATGACATTAAAGTTTGAAATAGATCCAATGAAAAAGCATTTACAGGCTATAATTAATTTTACGTCATGCGAACAGCTATAGGGCCGATGAAATTTGGGACTCTATGAGGTTATGCAGAACAGTTCCGGGCCCTAAGAAACTATCTTATGGCTTCATACGAAAATTTAATAGAATCACAAATCACAAACTTTGCATAATGACGGGTCCCTAATAGGCCTACCTGGGCATTTACCCCTTCCACATTTTGGGCGCTCGCGAACGGGGAGAACAGTTCAACAATATTTAGGCTTCAGAATATCGTTAATCGTTATGCTGTGTGTCCAACTGTTTATCCACCCAAAGGCAGGGGCTTCTATCCCCCCTAAGCAGCCGGGCGCAATACATGTTCTCCCCCCCCCCCCCCTTATTGGGCCGACCTACTCTCCCGGCAATATGTAATCTTGTCCCCTAACTATAGTGAATGAAGGTTTCTGGGGGGAGAGACAAACAAGCATCCAGCAGACGATCACCGAAACACGCAGCGCCAAGACGGGGAAGGGTTTTGGGTGTGATATGCGTCCCTCCCCCCATTAGAAATTCTTGCAATTTCTGCATTGCAATTTCTGCAATACAATAAAATACAATGTGGGCCTACATAATAATGATGTTGTTTTTCCAAGTGTTGAAGGAACAAAATATTTTGAACTTTGACAGTCTGAAATTTGAAAGATAACACTGGAGATAAGCCATTTAGTTCAGTGTTTAATCAGTGTGTTACCTTGTCACACTGCTTTCGGGAATTTAGGTTTTGGGGAGGGGTAAATGGCTGTTTTGGGCAAACGGAAACTGCTCAGACAGAAATTTTACAATTTTTTTAGTCTTTCGTCTAATTTTCCTCCTTGAAACATACATTTAGGCCTACTTCTCAAATATGCTGATGCATGACCTTATTTTTAGTGGGCCTACTTCGATGCTTTGCAGTCAACTTCTTCTACTGACGGGATAACTGCACTTGTATAAACCTGTCAAATTTATATTGGGGGGGGGGGTCAATGTTGCATATACTTAATTGTATGGAGGGGGGAAATATACATGTTAACAACACCTATCGATTTTTCTGGAAAATTTTCATTCCTGGGGAACTCCCTGCCAGAGATGTCTAGATTAAACACTGCATTTAGTTGTACAAATACAGTATTTGTACAAGTATTATCATTAAATCAAATCATTATAATATGATTGTATCATTTACTAAAATGGTAGGCCATAAATAATATTATTATAATTAGGTCATAGTAAATTTTATCGTGGCGTATTAAAACAGTTCATGTGATGAAATAATGTAGATAGTAATACTATTAGGCCTATAACTAATAACTAATACAATGTTGAAAAATGTTTATGGGGGGAATTAATTTCTGGAGAAAACTTCTTCCTAGAGATGACTAGATTAAACACCGCCTCCATGGCTGGCCTTCCCCCCCCTATCGACGTGAGTTTTGGCTTTCTTCTGTTTCCCCCCTGTTTTTCACTGGGCGCAAGTTGCACCCGCCTATACATGGGATAGAAGCCCCTGCCCAAAGGCGTCCGCAGATAGGCCAACTTTTGAAGGAGGAAGCAACTAAGACGCACGGTTACAGTTTTTGCAAGACCTTGAAAAAATGCAAATCAGGAAATTGAGAATGCAAGGGTATTTTTCGTAGCGGTTTCTATAAATGCGAACGTCCTCAATTTCACTTTTGTATCTAAGTAGCCTATTATTATGATGTTGCTAAACACGGGATATTGCTAATAACCACGATGTAAGACATACATGTAGGACATCGTGCAAATTTGGACACCATTAAAAAGTTTATGAAGGACCGTATGTATTTGTATACATTAGCGCACAATCACTCAATCTCAGCTCTCACAAAAAATAATAAGAAATTTTAAGGCTATCTTTAGTGCTCTACAGTGCGTAGAAATTTACTACAGGCCTAGGCCTAAAAATTTAGTAGCTAAAATAGGTGTCAATCTTCCAAGGAGAGGGGCAAGTGCCCCTCAGTCTGTTGACCCTATCATTCTGTGGACGCACCGCATTGGTATCGATATCTGCTGCACGAGAAATGAACCGTTGGAGCATCAAACAAAGTCAAAATATTATAATCATTGCAATACTTAGAAGAAGAGTCTGCTATGACACTAACAGGACTTTTTAATAATTTTGACCCTACACACAATTTCGGTTCATACATATCCGTTGTTTCAAGTCTTTATGGCAACTAATCTTCCTATAAGAGTCTAAAAACGTCTGGCAGACAATTGCTCTAAAGATACCGACAGCCTTGACAACAGCTGCCGGAAAGTAGGCCTATTATCCGTCTGATAAACGCAAGCTGTCAGCGACTGACAATTGCAGCCTAACAATAGTTGCATCATAATGACAGCAAAGAAACAGCCAATAATCTCCTAACACTGCCAGACTGCCAGTAGCAATCTGACAGCGAAAGCCTGACACTGCCAGCCTTAAAAATGACAGTTTGGAAACATCGATGCCGACAGCCCGAAACTGACAGTTCGGATATATATCAACCTGACAGTGTCGGCCATAAAATGACAGTCTGTCAGTGAAAGCCTGGCACCGACATCCTGGAACTGACAGTGCTGACATATCGGTCTGACAGAGAGTGTCAGTCTGTCAGTGTCACACGC
This sequence comes from Lumbricus rubellus, assembly GCA_945859605.1. Classification (NCBI taxonomy): domain Eukaryota; kingdom Metazoa; phylum Annelida; class Clitellata; order Crassiclitellata; family Lumbricidae; genus Lumbricus; species Lumbricus rubellus. Next base: position 47,000,927 of record OX243816.1, read on the forward strand.
CGATCATTCACTGTCCGACAGCCGTATTTCTGAACGAGAACGATGCAAGTTCGCGAAATAATTGCGTGAAGAAGACTGGATTTGTGTTGACGGCCAACATCTTGTCACTCGTCTCCGCCACGATTTTCAGACATCTGCTCCAGAAGAGACCACGATCATCGTCGACGACGACGAACGGTTTCAGCGGATAGCTAATCTCGTGTCCCATGTACGCATAGGACAGGTACAGACACGTCAGCACGGTCGACTTGAGCTCGTGAACCGTAGCGACGTCGCGGTCGACTGACTCGCGGACGAGCATGTAGACAAAGACGAGGTTGGCGGGGTTGACGAACGGAACGTCCTGCCAACCGTTGGCGAGCAGGGTCCGGTCGACGCAGCGGATCCAGAAGACGGCCTCAGTGCCGAGGAAGTCGCGCAGTCGGTGGCAGCGATCCTGGAGGAAGGATCCGAGGCAGAGCAGGAGCTCCGACGACGATGCCTGGACCTTGACCTGCGTCGATGACTTCCGGTTGGGTAGAACGACTGAGAGGTTGATCGATGGACGTTTGGAGGAGGGGGTGGTTGGTCCGGTGGTGGTCCCTACTCCTCCTCGGGCGTGAGTGGCATCGGTGGCCGATGCGATGCCAGTCGATCGGGTCGACTGCTGGGAGGAGGAGGATGATTTCGAGGAGCCAATGAGACCAGTCTGAAAGGCATATAGAGCATGGAAATCAATAAATCAATAGATCAATCAATTAATCAATCAATCAATCATTTAATCAATTAATTAATTAACCAATCAAAAATCACTCAACCAGTCAATCAATTAATTGATCAGTTAATTAAATAATCAATCAATCAGTCAATAAATCAATTAATAATTAATTAATTAATCAGTTATTTTATTAGAAGTGCCAAGCTGACACAGACGCAACTTAATTAAGCAGACAATACTGTTCAGAATATTTACGGAAACTGTCACAACACTTAGAAAAATAAATATAGTTATGTTACGCGAGTCAAAAACAAAACGTGCACCACGCGCTTTCCAGCAGATCATGATCGAAGAGAAGAGCAACATTTAACCGTGTTAAATATATTAAGTGAGTGTAGTTATGTGTGTTACCTTCTTCAGATAGTCTAGCGTGGTGCTGTGACTCGTCTGTTTGTTGGTCGAGTCCTTGAGTCCGGTGGTGGTGGTGGTGGTGGTGACCTTGGTGGTCGATCCTCCTTTGCTGCTGTGATCCGTGTATGCGATCGTCGAGACTGGATTGTTGAGGATGGGTAGAACCGTTGAGGACGAGGTCTTCCGTAGACGATGATCCGAGGTCGTCTGCTGACCACCACCTCCGACGATGAAGTACCTCGTCACCGACTTCTCGTTGTTGTTCTCGATGTCCTCCGACTGGACGCTGATCCGTTGCTGGTGGGACTTCCTCAGGATCCGACTGGCCAACTTCGACCAGACGCTCTTCTCTTTACGTCGGGTCGACATGCTGAATCTCTTCCAGCTGACCTCGTTCAGAAAACTCCTTTGCTCGTTCGGTGGTTGCTGTGATCTGGTCGAGGGGTCTTCGCAGCCGTCTCGGCAGTCTACCGAAGTCCCGAGGTTCTTGGAGGGACCTCGATGTCGGTCTTGACCTGCAGCGGGTTCTGCCGCACCTCTGGGTGGTGGGTTGCGGGTTGAGGTCGAGGGAGATCGAGACACTGAAGTACCCATCGATTCGGAACTCCAGTCCTCACTGCAGTCTGCTTGGTTTCGTGGGGATCTTCCAAATTGGAGATTCAGTCAACGATGAACGGTGAGGTTCTCAAAGAAATCTAATCTCTTTTGTCAGTGCTGCAATGCTTCACGAAAGATCGCAGAATAATTCCGCCAGAATAAATTATGTTTCTTATGAGATCCTTGGTGACAATAGAAGTGTTTTGTAGATTCGTAAAAAGTTAGAGGTTCTGAATTGAGCAAATCGGAGTTTCTGCAGAAAAACGTCTTTTATTGATAATACTGCGATCGAAACAGAAATGCTAAATGCTCGAAGAGTCTTCTGATTTAATTTTAATTTTATATCGGGATAAATGATTATCACAGACAGTAAAAACAATATATCAGCTCGAATATCTACCGAAAGAATATAAAATCACCAGCAAATCACCGAAATCCCGAAACCGTTCTGTAACCGAGTTAATCTTAAAATCAGAATAAAATCTCAACTGTAGTCAATGCAATCGCTAATGAATCTCTGAAACACGCAAAGATTGGAACGATACCACGATTGTTGACAAAAGTAGGTTCTGCCTCAACGCAAGTCTCCGGTGATGAAAAAACAGATCAAGACTGCAGCATCCAAGCTCTCGTTCTTCAACGGTGTTCAAGACTCCGAACGACCAGTTATGTAATAATATTATTGTCTCCTACTCGCAAGACAACAAGAATTATTGCGATCACAGTTTGACCAACATTGCTGCAATAGTATATCGCGTTTTCAACAGAGCTGCAAGAACTGTTATTGCAATAATAATGTCAATTTATATAGCGGTATTTTACAGAATGATCGTCACCAGCAGTAAGTACTGTTGTTGTTGTTATTTTGTGAGAGAGACAATCGCTGTTGTTGTCAACTATCACCAGTCGACAGTCTGCCAACGATCGTCATCGTGTCAATGCTCCCACCGTCTCACACTCTCTCACTCTCTCTCACTCTCTTCAGTTGAAGATGCTGCCCTCATCATCATCTTCTTCTGCACAGCATGATCGTCGTCGTCATTGCCGCAAGCAATAGCATCTCTCTCTCTCACTCCCCATCGATGATGACGAAGGCTCGTTGTTAGCCATAGATGAATTATCCGCCGAGTCTGTTGTTGGGAGCTGGTGGTGATGCTGCTGCTGCTGGTGCTGGTGCTGATGCTGCTGGTGGTGCTGCTGGTGGTGGTGGTGCTGCTGCTGATGCTGGTGGTGATGCTGAGGATGCGGGCACACTCATAATCATAAGAGGATGGATGACGCCGTTCCGAGGTGTGACGAGAAATTAATGATTGGCGAAAAGAGTTCCGACCAATAATTATATAAAGTATTATTATATGCGGTTGATGTTAAATGCGCAGAGATTATTTTTGATGCGGATTCATTCGTTGATTAATTTCGAGGATTTATATAGCGCACCTGTGAAGCTCTTCAGATCCCAGTAATGTCAAAAGGACAGTTTTGAGATGTGCATGAAAAGAGTCAGAGTGGAGCATGGGGTAGAAGCCAGTAAGGAGGCCACTCCAAAGCGAACGACCAACCAGAGCTGG